>JABSTQ010010262.1:1190000-1423341 GCA_013358835.2 Ixodes persulcatus
GTTTCCCCAGGCTGGAGAGCAGTCGGCGCATTCATTCAAATGTTTGGCTATTTCCGAATTCGGGTCATTGGTTTTTACATTTCTTTTATGCATGATTCACCATTGCACAAAAAAAAGAAAAAAAGTTGGAAACAATTAGAGGTGGCGTAAGCAATGGGTGACTTAGCCCACGTTCCGGCGGAGGGCCGGCGACCGGACGGCCTGAACGTTTTGGCGCCCTCAAGGGGCAAGCGGAGAAAACATAGGAAAGGAGGGGACGTGATGTGTTCGCCGTTCCGACGGGGCGAGGAGAGGAGTCTCCACACCTAAAAAGCCTTCCTACACCATGGTCTGATGTTCGCCGAACACCAGGTAATGTATCGATCTGCTTCAAGTCTTCTGAAGCAAATTCGTTCGATGCCAGCTTAGACAACGGCCAACAAGGCACATTAATAATCGAATGAACTACCCTCAAATGGCTGAACTTTTAAATGTAAGAAGGGGCTCGGATAAGATGGGCGTGCGCCTTCAGTTGGTAGGCATCCGATGTGCGCGAGTGCCGACTCCCGCTCGGGGGGGGGGGGGATGCTTTTCCATAAACACACAGGTGCGATGCAGCTAAGCAAGACAGGCGAAACTGCAGTGCTTGTTCCACGGTTGTTGCTTCACTGCACTGCACCGGTACATGGTGACAAGCACACACAACGGAGCAAACAGACCCGCCAGTACAGACCGCAAACATGAGGAATAATGCGACACTTCCGAGTACTGTTTGATACAGAGAACAAATCGAGTAGTACACTATTTGAGGCGATAATCAAAGGGTCTGATAATTCGCACGAGCCTACCTTATAAATCTGGCTGTGTAGTGGGGCCCCAGCTATTATATTCAGAGTATTAACCCGGTGAGTGACACAACCATATGTAATCAATCGGGCACATTCCCGTGCGGTTTCAATTCCGGTTTGCTCCCTGTCTCTCCCAACTAGGCTATCATTTTTTTTTTTCTTTTATGGGTAACGGCACGCATGAGCAAGCAACCAAGACAATGCTTAATCTTGTGGCGTCACTTCTTGATGGCATATGATTTTGTTTATTTTAGACAGACTTCTGTTTTGGTGTTATTGTTTGTTACAGAATGGCAGATCTCGTTTAAAATCACGCTTCATGGCAAGCACCGAGCTCTAAAAATGACTAATTAATTTGGTATTCGATGATCGCGAAGGTTACAGTTCCGAATAAACAACTACCAAGAAAGGCCACTCAAAAAGGCGACCTCGGGGTGCAAGGTCGAGGTGCCACCGCATAGTGCAGCTTGCAAGTGTCGCCATTGCTGGTTACTCACAGTTATTTCTACTTGCTGGTTACTTCTAACTATAACTTGTGTGGTGTGAAACTCGCACGACGCACCAAACATTCACGGCACATAAAATACTGGCATGTCCGCGAATGACGTCACAAGCAAGCTATGTATATGAAAAATATGTCATAGGTTGAAGGAATGCTGACGTCAATTATCGTTTAGCCCCTAAAATAGTATCTTTTAAAATTACTTTCTCAGAAAATGGTGCCAATCATGGAGAAAATTGTTCTTTACACCTAGAAAGACCCAATTCTCACTAAAGATCGCTCTACCTTGCCAAAAATGGTGTCCCCAGAAAGGGCAAAGGATTTAGGGGAACTGATCGTCCTTGTTTGGAAGTAAAAGAGCAGAAAACGTTTTTCAGGCAAAGCCAAAACGTACAAGTCACAAGAAAGTAGAAGCCTCCTCAACAGTATAACGTGGCGCATGTGCATTTTTTTTTCTTGACAGTTGGTAAGTTGTTGGTAAATGTGTGGTTCAGAGCACAGTTGCAGGCTCGTGTTTAAAACTGAAGCCAGTCTTGCCATTATTGAATATTGCTATATTTTCCCAGTGGTGTACTCGCGTAACCATGTGTATAAGAGTACTTTGCTGCAATGAATGACTGCCTTCTCCCAATTTTTTTGTTTGGCCAAAATAAAATGATACAATGTTATTATTCTATCTATTATTAGTTCTTATGGTTAGCAAATACGAGTCTTTTTGAAATGGCATTTACAAAACCAAAAGAAAAACTATATTAAAATCTCCTTCCTTTTGAGCGCATCTTCTGGGCAAGTATTGCAGACTCCCACGACACCCTCATAACTACGATCATCTTTCCAGCGATGCAAATTGTCTTTCGAAGGATGACTGCTTGTAATATAAGTATGATAAAACCAAACACAATAAAATTATTTTCACCGTATTCTGACTGAAAGAGTTAAAATTGTACAAAGATAAGCAAACAACTTATAAAGCACTATCCAGACACCTCTTTTTTTTCTCATTCACGCTTGACTTGATCTAACCTGAATGCGCAAATTGCCAGTAAGATACGGTTCCGAATTTAGCAGATGCGATTTGGATGCGGATACATACAAAGTCTGCAGATGTGAATCTTGATCAGACTGCTATCCACGCAGGGCTCTACTCACAAACTATTGTCCACACTGAAACGATTCATGCCACGACCAAAAGATTGTGTCAAAGAGAAAGCTTAGGGCATGTTTAGTACGTACTGTGCCCCGCCACCCACGTTGGCGAAACGAAGATCTCTTTGGAATGAATCCGCCAGCACAAGAATGATGTGCGAAAGTCCGACGGCAAGCGCAGCGCCGCCGCCGAACACTGCGACGTCCTCGACCATCAGATCGACTACGCGAACGGGCGCGTGATCAATGCCGAGTCTCATTTTCGAAAGGGCTTTTCCTGGAGTCGTGGCAGATCCGGTACACTCCCAGTAATTTACGTAAACGGGTCCCTGGGTCCCCTGCCATCTGTGCAAGCCCAGGGCCTACGCCATTTAACAGACTATTAATGAAGGACCGCCTCTGTAGAAAAGGGTTGTACTTTGCAGACAAAGACGACGAGAACTGCTGCCGCTGCTCTGTGTGATTCATTCACCCCCAAAGAAGAAACCAGGCAGGTTTCGAAACGTCAAGTTACCTTTTTAGGGATTTGGTTGGAGTATTTTCTTTTTATTACTATGAACGAAGTAAACAATCGAGTTTACATGCATTATGATGTGTAAACACCGAGCTTGGAGCAAGACAAGCTGAAAAAGCATCCCCTATAATTCAATCCTTTTGCCAAAACACCACCGCACTGCTGTGTGCACTTTCCCACACCACACACGTGTGGGCACTGCGTGTGGGCACTGCCTGTGCGCAGGAACCAGATCCGCATCAAGTGATCTCTGTGCTTTGCAGTTAGGCTTGCAATGACAGCAAGCGTGCACTAGACTCCTTCAACGCCGTCGAAACTACCGTTCATGACAGACGATAAGCGGAGACCTTACGGACTGTTTAGAAACAAGTCCGCATTTAGCCACACCGTGCGTCGGCCATGCGCGTGCAAAGGAACCAGATCCAAGTGTTGGTGTATAGCCGCCGCCGTCCACTCACCGGGGGGCAGGGACTGTTTCAGCTTCTCCGCCTTCTCCTTCTCGGTGACGACGATTGTGTACAGGTATTTGCTGCAGCGCACCTTGAACTTGGTCACATTGTCCGGGTTCTTCTTGATCTTAACCGCTGCACAGAGGAAAACTGGCATTGTTAACCCCTACCTACCAGAATGTCGTACTTTCTGGGCTATAGTCTGCGGACCATACATGTTTAAAAGTTGAAATTTCTAGCTGTGCAGACTATCTAAGCGTGCAGACTATACAGGAATTTTATTTTTCAAGACCGTTCATTGTGACGGGACGTGATGGAATTTATGAACTAAAGAGAATGTTAATGATGATTTATGTATAATACAAGCTTGTTTGTGAGCTAAGAAAGCAGACATCTGTTAAGGTGTGCCATGTACGAGATTTTCCTGTCGAGTAAGCACCAGGTGCGGACTACGCACGGCGTGCGGACTATCTAAGCAAAAACATTTTTTTTCGGCCCTGCGGACTACACACCAGGTGCCGACTATAGCCCAGAAAATACGGTACCAGTACAGTCACAATCAGCATGAGAGTCAACTACGTGCCTTCCAATGACGCTAATACCACACCGGTCAACAAGCTGCGACTCTAACACGACGACAATTGTGCAAGATACAATACTTCATGCACCGCTAAGCTGACAGGGAGGTGGGTGCTATGCACATGCCAGACCAATCAGACCACCTTCCTTCCATCACCCGACCTTGTTCCGTGCGTTGGTACAGAGCCGTATATTGGGTTAGAGCGTAAACTAAAAGTGTAATGCAGTGTCGACCAATAACCAGACCTCGACGTCACAATATTGAAAATGACAGTTAAAGCGAAAATAGAAGCGTTCGATTTGATCTCGCAGCAGCAATGATGGCAGCTATGCAGTTTGGTCTGGTTGGGAGCGACGTTCGTTTATTCTACCATTGAGTATGGATGTGACGAGAACCTCACAAGCACCATGTTTTCAGTCACTAAGAGTTACACCTTTTTACTCTAGTGACACTAAAACGGCTTAAATTTGTGGAGCCGCATTTTTACAGCTCACGGCCACCACTAGGGGTTGTTTCGCGGCCTGTGATTGGCCACGAAATGATCGCCTATTCAAACCAATGAATGGCCAAACTCTCCCAATACACGGCTCGGCGTTGGTATGGTAAAAAGGGCCATCACGTGGCGAATGATTGATATATGACTAGAGCTCATAGTTCTCACTGCACTACTAGCTTAGGGGCGATTGGAGAACAGACTGTCATACTTTCCTGACCAAGCATTTCACATGCATATCACTCGTACCTTTATTTGGCAATGGTGCAGTAAAAAGTCGCGAGCGTGTTCGAGCCCCAGATGTACAGAATGTCAACACTTGGTGAACTTGCGAACTGTTCTTCATAGCTTGTCAAGCTATCCACTCAATCCAAGCAAAGTGAAACAATCTAAAGCCGTTCTGGATTATATATCCCCCGCTAAGCTATTATATCCATTTCGAGTAATCGATCTCAATGGATCCGAGATCTAGCACGAAGACATCTTGCGATGGTCGAACACGAACGCGTTAACAAGCAAGATGCGATGTCAGACTCACACTTGGCATCCTTTCGCCTCGCCGTGAGAAGGAACTCCTTGATTTCTTTGAGTTGCTTGGGCTGAAGAAAGGAACGTACAGAACGTAAGTGACCCAACAAATTGACCTCACATGCGAACGCCGTGAAAGTGAAGCAGTCCTTCGCGTACTTGTACCGCCACCATTCACGCAGACGCTCTCAAAGCAAATGATTAAGGTTACTAAAACACGGAACAGGCGTTACAAACGTCAGTAATTACTGTGATTACAGTGACGCGCGTGCGTTTTCAATGAAATACGCGTAAAACGATCTAACATGTTCATGCAAACGGCTGCAGCGATGCCGTGCGAAAAGCACGCAGAACTTACCATGCTGATCTGTTCCCTCCGGACCTGAAACAAAAGAAATAGTGGGTTTACTATATTAACCGACTCCTATATTCACGTCTAGAGCGACCTATTCGGTCTTTAAGTAGAAGAAATATTCGATTTAATCCGATTGAGAAAAAGTTACCGACTTACCCGCAAAACACTAATGGCGGCTCCTTACCGAAAAGGATCTTGGGAAGGAGAATGATTATCAAACTCGAGTTTCGTAACAAAAACAAAATTAATTAGAATAGATAAGCAAAAAACACATCGTCACTTTAAACCGTTTAAAATACTTTTTTTTTATTTTACTTTCAAATTTGAAGCAAACAATGTATGTTCATTTAGCACGCGAAACCGAAACCTAATCAAGAGTTACTCTAGTTCACTGCTCAAGTTTTTCTATCTTAATGCATTAAGTGCATTGCATCAACAACATTTAAAATATATAATAATAAAATAAGGCAAGCAGACGTCACCAAAGTACGCTCATTTACGGCCATCTCGAGTTATCAGTTGAGCCTCGGACCTGCGAGACGTAACAAAAGAACAAACGCACACATGTCTTGAGGGAAAAGTGGGCGAGCGTCGAGGCGGTGGTGGGTTGCTGTGTCGCTGTGTCACGCGCCTGGTTTGTTTGCAAATGGATATGTGCGGGTAATTAGCCGAGGCGAGAATGCCTGTAATACGGCGGACCGAGCAGCTGGCTCATCTGGGCAGCGACGAAGAGAGGAGACCGCTCTTCGAGTCTGAACAGTTCCCCTCCACATCGGGAGTAAGCGAAGCTCTTTTTCACTCTGTCCGACAAAAGAACAGTCTAAAAACTCAAGACCTCCTTTTTGAAGCTTGTCAACTTTCGCGCTCTAAGTGCAGTGCCAGCGCACTGTTCATTCATATATTCTATGCCCGGTAATTGAGCAGTTGATCACTTTTGGGTTCGTGGGGCAGTGTCGTTTCGCGGGACAAAGATCGCCCCAACAACTCGGCTGATGACTCATCAGCCAAGTCGGCGCAAAAACCTATCTGTTGATCGTTTTTCGCGCTGAGCTTTGACTTTGGTTCTCGACTTTCTTATTTGATTCGCTATTTTATAGAGTTTCTGTCACAAGGACATATCAGCGGGCAGAAAACCTATGAAATAAAGGCGCTCTCAGCCAGTCAGTCGATATCGTTCGTTTCTCGACATGTCTTTCGTTTCTTAATAAAAGCCGTATGCTCGTGGCTGTGAGTCGTGACACCGATGTAGTAGATGTTATAAGTGTTTGAACAGGAAGTGTGCGACTTTTCCCAGATATATTTGTTGGCCCGTCCAAAAGCTCGGCCATTTCCTTACGAATACACACAAAAGCTCGCGGTTTTAAATAGGCTGTGTCTACAGTGCCGTCCGAAAGAGTCGGAGGGCGCGTGCATCACTGAGGAGCTCGTTAACACAGCCCCCCGCCTGCGTTCACGCTGCTTCGCGGCGACAGTATGCGGCTGCTAATTACAAAACTATTGACCGATTTGGCCCCGTCGTACACGCCGCTTCGCGGCGTCCAGCCGGCAAACCAAGCCCCGCTGTACCCGATGCACCTCCGGAAACGAAGTCCCATACCACTTCGTTCAGCGAAATTTCGGCGGAAACATTCGTTTTTTCCTGTGTTAATCGTGAAAAAAAAAAAAAAAAAAAATGTAAATATAGCCAAATGCGTCGGCAAAATAAAATATTCGAGAAAACAAAAACAAAAAATTAAGCCCACAGCGGGGATCGAACCCGGGATCGCCTGCTTGTGAGACAGGCATCTTACCACTAAGCTACAATCTTTTTTTTTTTTTTTTTTTTTTTTGTTTTTTGTGAACAAACATTTATTTACAGTTATGTACAAAACACTATACTATGTACAAAAGGTTCGCTCACTTGGAATATGAAGTTCCAGCGGAGTACCCATTGAGAGCTTTATGGAGCTGCTACATTTCTACCTGATGTCTATGATAGTTGGGTGGCGGGATCGGTGCTATCTGCAGAAGTCAGGAGTCTGTATCGGGTCCTGCGTTGCCCCAGTCCTTAGTGACATCTACTTGGGAGCAGTGGACTGTGCGATAGAAAGTGCGCTTGGAGGCAAAAAAGTGAACAAGGTCGCCAGGTATGTTGACGACTTCCTGGTAATTCTTGAAGATGGTGGACATATGGACATACAAGTAGCAGACATTATGGAGACCTTTGCTGAGTACGGAGGCGGCCTTAGGTTTACATTTGAGGTGCCCAAGGAAAACTTACTTCAGTACCTGGATCTTTCGCTCCACCTGGGGGACAACCATGTTTGTTGGTCGTACAGCCCACGATCCAAGAAAGCCATTCTAGACTACCGCTCGGCGCACTCAAAAATCATCAAGAGGGGCATAGCTCTAACGTGTCTGGGCTCGGCACTAAGGAAGTCTTGTCTTCATACTATGTCAGCCAGCTTCACTATGCAAGTGGAGAGGCTAAGAAAAGCCGGCTATTCGTCAGCCCTACTGGCTGATGTGGCAAACGCTCTGGTGAAGAAGGCTTCCAGTCCAACAAGACCAGTGTCAAAAAAACAAGGCCAGTAGTAATACCGTACCTGCACAGGATGTCCCATAATTTAAAAAACGTCGCAAGCCGCTATGGGGTCAGAGTAGTTTTTTCTGCACCCCAAAAAATGAGCCAAATTTGCCCTAGAGTGAATGCGCATGCTGAGGGTACCAATAAACCCACGTGCACCAAGAAGCATGCAAACAAATTCCTTCCATGCGCTTCGGGCGTCGTATATAAGATTCCCCTTTCGTGTGGCAAGAGCTACATAGGCCAGACGGGCAGATGCCTCAATGACCGACTCCGGGAGCATGATTACTCCTTGAAGGCTACAGTGGGCGGAAATCTTCCTCTCCATTGCAGGGAATGCACGTGCGGACCATTATTCCGTGATACCAACATCTTGGGAAAGAACAAAGACAAATTGACCCGCGAGGTATTGGAGGCCTTCTACATCTTTCGTGAGAACAGGAACTGTATTAGCGTTGAATCAGTAACGCTATCAAACGAGGAAAGCGAATTCCTTGAACAAACAATGAAGGGCCCACACGAGCCTGGATGAACTAGCCGCTATCATTCACGCGGCTGTGGCAGATGCACGAGCCCGCGGCGGATTATTTGGGTTTTTCTTTCTCTTCCTTTCTTGTCAGTAAACATAGTTGTGAGTAGCGCTCTTTTCTGTCCTGTCCTTCTTCTCTCTACCTTGTGCGCTAAATACCTCAATAGGTTCAATGTAGTTTGTCAAAAATAATTTCTTACAAACTTCAAGGAATGGGTGTTGTGGTTTCTGGAAGAACTTCCACCTGGCAATTAATTGCCTCACAAAAATATGACCTAGGCCTAGACCACCGTCTTCTATAGAACGAAATAAATTAGATCTTCTCATCGGTTCATAGGAAGACCTCCAAATAAATGTGGCAAATATCCTATTGAACATATTAACCGTCGTCCTTGAACAGTGTAGGACCTGGAGGAGGTACGTCAGTTTCGACAAGAAAAATATGTTGCACACGGCAGCTCGACCAAAGATTGAAAGGTACCTCATGTTCCACATACGCGCAGCCGATTTAACACTCATTCCGACGCTGTCCCACATAGACTTCGGGTTGTCCATAGCACTTAAAGGCACCCCTAAAAGTTGCGGTTTGCTTGTTGACCATGCAATGTCTACAAATTTAGATGGCGTTGTCCCCCACTCCCCACACCAGGAGCCACAACTTTTGTCATTGTTGATGGCAGCACCAGACGTAGCACAGAAGTCTGAAACATATGACATTGCGTTTAGTATGCTAGGTTTATCGGAACACACCAGCACCAGATCGTCTGCATATGCGAGAATTTTCACCTCGCAACCGTGGAGACGAAAACCTTGAACTGTGTTGTTGTTTATAATGTTTCTGCAGAGTGGTTCCAAATACAAGTCGAAGAGTAAGGGTGAGAGGGGGCAACCCTGATGCACCGAGCGTTGAACCTGGGTGGTCTTTGAGAGAGATCCGTTTATAACCAACTTAGTCGTAATGTCGTTGTAACAAAGTCCCACGCCTTTTTCAATTGTTTCGCCTACTTTTATATGTTTCAGAAGAGTAAAAAGGAAATGATGTTCCACCCTGTCGAAGGCTTTTGAAAGATCAATTTGCAATATTGCAGCTGTTTTACACATTCTTTCGCATATTTCTAATATAGACCGTACCATATGAAGGTTTGTCTGGATATTCCTTCCTTTTATGGAGCAAGTTTGGTGGTCTCCTACAACCGAGGATATCACACTTTGCAATCGAGCAGCGAGCAGGCGGGCGAATATTTTATAGTCACAATTTAGAAGGCTAATTGGTCTGTAGCCGCCCATCTGCTGTAGCTTGTCTGGATCTTTCGACTTCGGAATAAGTATCGTGTGCGCTTTTCGGAGTGATGGCGGTAAGACACCTTTTTCATATGATTCGTTGAATACACGAAGAAGTACTGGTGCAAGTTCTTTTTTCCACTTCTTAAAGAAACTTGCCGGCAGGCCATCCGGACCGGGAGTCTTTCGACTTTTCATCTCAACGATGTTAGTTTCAATTTCTTCAACCGTCAGGGCCTCGTTTAGGCCCATGGTCACATCGCTATGCAGGGTGGGTACTGCAGATATTATTTCATTGTGTCTTGGGTGTGTGGGACTGGACTTTTGTGAAAAAAGGTATTCGTAGTGAGATACAAACGCGTCTTCAATATCCCTTTCATCAGTCAGGAGTGTCCCGTTTTGTTGTAGGAGGGAGACTAATTTCTTTTGGGCGCACTCCCTTTCCGCGTGTAGATATTTTTTCGTTGGTTGTTCTGCTTCAATTACTTGCAGGGTTGGTGTTCTTGCAGCAGCACCTTCATAACGTCTCGTGTCATATGATCTTGAAGTTGTTTTTTTTATAATTTTAATCTCTTTTTTGTACTGACCGGGATGGAGGCACTCAAGTTGGAGTAAGTATAGCATGTCACTATTCAGGCGTCTTTCTTCTGCTTTCTCGTAAAATCTTGTGACTGAGGAAATTTCGATGGCAATTTTTCTTATTTCGAGTTTAAATGACTCCCATTTCTGGCATTACCCATCTTGCGTCAATGTGAGTTCATCTATCATTTTTTTTACCCTTTCTTTGAAGTCCTCATTATCCAGCAACCTTTCATTCATCTTCCAGAGTGACCATGACTGTGACGTATGTTTTACTTGGTTTTTTTGGGGGCCTACGTTTACCATAACCATGCAGTGATCTGAGAAGAAAACTGGAATCACTTTGTAGTTGCTTAGCGAATTGCTTACTGATCCTGAAACATAGATTCGATCTAAGCGTGCGTGGGATGACCCTTGGAAGTGTGTGTATTTAAGTGAGCCATCTATTGTCGATGAATCAATCATGTCACAATCGCAAATACTAGTAGCTTTTGACTAAATAATAATTCTCTCTGCTTCACATCGTTGTAGGCATAAACTACAATGATGCGCCAAGGAAGGTTGTAAATAAGCACGTTAGCGACTAAAAGTCTACCTGCATCTGCGCTTTCAAGTACGCTGCACATCCTGTACTGGAGGTCTTTTTTAAACAAAATAGCACAACCGGCCGAATAATCAATTGCTGGACAGTGGAATATATCATAGCAATTCATCCACACACTATTAGCCGAAAACAAGGAATTGTTCTCTGAAACTTTAGTTTCTTGCAGTGTTACTATATCACAGTCATAGGTCTCTAGAAGGCGAAAAAGTTGGTACTGTTTTTTGGTTGAGTTTATTCCCAGGACATTGAGGGTAGAAATACTAAATGGGCTTGCCTGGGCGGTGCCACCAATTACTCTAGTCGTGTTTAGGGTTAGTTTCCGGCCGGGCTAGACTAGTTTTCGCTCAATCTTTAAATTTAGACTTTCCTCTTTGTTCTTGTAGGTCCAAGCTTGTCTGTGGTTCTTGTGTTACTGACAAGGCAACTACGGGTGTTCCAGGCTCGGCAAGAGTATGTTGTTCACTTACCGTCAGTTTGGGTTTTTTGCATACCCAATCATCTTTCGTCTCAGTCTCTGTGGTTTTTGGTGGTTGTATTGGTTGCTTTCTGGAGTCCTTACTCTTCTTAGGTGGGACGTCGTCGTCGAGGCTTGCTTGTAACCCTTGCACCGGGCCTGCCTCCTTATCGACGTTGGGAGCCTGTTCTGCAGAAAGTTGTACTGAAACGTCAGCTTCAGACATAAAAACCTCCCTGTGAGTGTCAGGGGGGTCTTGAGGGGAGCGATCATCGTTGTTGCACATCTCCTCTACGTCCATGATGTGTTCATTGTCATCAGTTTCCGGCGATGACTTTTCTAGGAGCTTCGATGCATACATAACTACGCATTCCTCACTCTCGTGCCCATAACGCCAGCAGTTATGGCATTGTGGGGTGTGACACTGTCTGCGAATATGACCGATGGATTTGCACCGTAGACAGAGAGGAGGTCGTCCAGGGATGACCACCAGCGTGTTCACCCCAAAGATGGTCAGAGTATGCGGTACCTTATCCACCGTGAGGTGTTCTTTTAGGACCAGTGTCACCACAAGTGTCAGCATTTCTGTTTCTTCCAGATCTGAAAACCGTCACCTCTCTCTTTTGATGTCCTTGACCGTGCCAAACGGCTCAAGGACTTTCTTGATTTCGCTGTCTGGCAGAGGAATCGGAAGCCATAGAAGCTTCAGCTTTATCTCTTCCTTGCAAGGGTCGATAATGAGGCATCTTTTTTGTTTCACGAGTAGCTCCTCACATGCCTTGATCTTGACTTTGGCTGCTCCATTTGCAAAGACTGCCATCCAGACGTGGCTCATTTGGTATGGGCCCAAGCCTATTAGGTCTTTCCGATCAATGATCGAAAAAAGCACCTCCTTGAAGTCTGTTGCTTTGTACGGACGTCCGGTCATATCAGCATGAAGAAATAAAGAATTGGTGACAAGCATACCTGAAGGTAGACGAGGAAGAATGATCCGATACTCCTGGGAGCATTCCGCTGCCCGTTGAGAAACCCGGCCACCAAGTGCCGTCGAACTGCTCTCGTTGGAGCTTATCTTGCTTCGCTCACGAAGAGCCACGTTGCGAGTGTTTCGGTACCCGGGACGAACCCGGGTCCCTAGAAATAATTTTGACTGAGGACAAGCAAAAAGGCGGCCTCACTTACACTAAGCTACAATCCGCCACGAGAAACTCGTTTTGAGAACTAGTTTTATACGAGACTTTCGGACGGCACTTGAACGCGTGAGTGGAGTACCGTCGGACGGCACTTGAACGCTCTGCAAGACTGCCGTCGGACGGTACTCCAGACACTATGTTTTAAATATTGGTACACCCACACAAACGCTTAGAAAGTAAGGAGTTGGGTTTTATAGAACTTGACGTAAGATGAGATTGTGCGTGCCTCATAGGCGAAACCAAGCTAACGCTCGAAAAGCGGCTGAACTAACGCAAGTGCTGTGCAAGTGACAACGATGACAACTGCGTGGGTGCAGTACAGAATAGAACTGAGTACTGAAGCAGCAAAGGGTGTTCGCTCAGAAGTCTCACTACAAGGCCTGTTTTGCACTTTGATCAGCTTTCATGTACCTATTTGCAAACAGTAGTTGTTCATCACTCTATTAATTAATGTGCAGTCTATTCGTTTTTCAGAAAACATGCAGTGGAGTGTATTGACACACCTGTCTACAAACTGCACATCATCACAGCCATATCACTTTGGAGATTGTAGCATTCGTAGCCGGTGAGGAAAGAAAGCACAGCCGTCCATGTTAGCTGAGTAACTCTTTCTTCTTCTTCCCCTAAGCCCCAGGGCTTATACCACATCTCCCCCTCTTTATTTTTCCATCTTTTCATTTGTATCTATAGGTTCAGTCTCTGAACGGGTCTTACTACACGTCCGCTTCGTGTGACTGGAAGTTGGGAAGTCGACGGCACCGGGCACTACAATTCTTGACTGCGGACGGTCTCGTCAGCTGCTTGGGCGTTCCCTCCGGGTATTGCCATCGTTTCTTGATTGCTGACGCTCTCGTCAGCTGCTTGGGCGTTCCCTACGGGCATTTCCATTGGGATCAAGTGGAATCTGTTCCGTCGCACTTCCCCTCTTGGCGTCTTTACTATGTAGGACCGGGGTGGTCCTGCAGTTGTCTTCACGAGTCCATCGGTCTTCTGGTCAGTGATCCACACTTTTCCCCTTCCTCAATTGGCTTCAAGGGGCGTGCACCGTGTCTCTTGTCGAAGTTGGTTTTCTGTGTGAGTTTGTTCGTTTCCTCCCATTCCCGGAGCTCTGTGTGATCTGGAGTTTTTGGCTCCAGAAGGTGGTTTGCTATTGGAAGGGACGTGCGAATGCGGCGGCCCATCAGAAGTTCTGCAGGGCTGAAGCCATTCCCCAGTGGCGTTGCTCGGTATGCCTGCAGTGCCCGATAGGCATCATCAGTTTTTTTCCAGCTGGCCTTAATTATTTTCACGCCAGCTTCCACAAACCCATTGCTCTGCGCAAACTTGCGGCTGGATGTAATATGATGAAACTTCCAGTCTCGCGCAAACTGTGTAAACTCGGAGTTCACCAGTCGTTGAAATTGAGGTCCGTTGTCACTGTACACTATCTCTGGTGTGCCATGTCTTGCGAAGATGGACTTCAGGTGATTAATTACTGAGCTCGGTGACAAACTGCTCAAAGGAGCCACCTCTGGGTACCTTGAGTAGTAGTCCGTTACAAGTAGATACCACTTCCCTTGCAAGTAGAAGAGATCCATCCCGACACACTGCCATGGTCTGTCTGGATATTTAGTAGGGATGAGAGGTTCAGGACGATTGCTTCTCTCTTGAATGCAGCGTGTGCATCGTCTCACATACGCTTCTATTTGTGTAGACAGTCCAGGCCACCAGACAGACTCTCTCGCTCGAGCTCGACATTTGGTGGTACCTTGATGGCCTTCATGTATACTCTCCAGGATCTCTTTTTGCAGTGAGGCCGGAATGATGATACGGGACCCTCTCATGAGGAGTCCTTCTTCAACGGCAATCTCGTTTCTGTGTTGCCAGTAATTCACGCATTTGGTGTCCACAGAGTTCTTTGAGGGCCAGCCATGCATGCTGTAGTTCCTTAGCAGCTGGCAGGTGTCATCACTTT
This sequence comes from Ixodes persulcatus, assembly GCA_013358835.2. Classification (NCBI taxonomy): domain Eukaryota; kingdom Metazoa; phylum Arthropoda; class Arachnida; order Ixodida; family Ixodidae; genus Ixodes; species Ixodes persulcatus. The sequence goes on from JABSTQ010010262.1 coordinate 1,204,555, forward strand.
CTTGCTTTTCTTGAATTTGTTTTAGTCTGTTCGGTGATGCTGGTAGAGTGAGAGTAATACCTTGTACATAGGCTGCTATTTCGTCTTCCATTTCTTTGTCTGGGTCCGTCTGTAGTGGGTTTCTTGACAACGTATCTGCAGCCACGAGATATTTGCCTGGGATGTGTCTAATCTCGTACGAGTACCTCATCATTCTGAGTTTCACGCGTTGGAGTCTTGGTGTGATGTCCTCCAAGCGCTGTGATGTCAATATCGGAACCAGGGGCTTATGATCTGTCTCAATCATAATTTTCATACCCGTGATGAAGTCCCGAAATCTCTCGCAACCCCATACTACAGCTAGCCCTTCTTTTTCTATCTGAGCGTAGCGCCTCTCTGTCTCGCTCATTGTCCGTGACGCATAAGCTACAGGTTTATACTGTCCATTGTCTTGTTCCTGACGAAGTACCGCCCCAATTCCGAAAGATGAGGCATCAGTGGACAGCACAGTTCGCCTTCTTGGGATCGAATAAAGCTAGTACTGGACTTGAGGTGAGTGCCAGTTTCAACTTTTCGAAAGATCGCTGTTGGTCTTCTCCCCAGCTCCAGTGATTCTTAGAGCTAAGAAGTGTGGTCAGAGGGTATGACACTTGTGAAAGGTATGGTATGAATTTTCCAAGGTAATTCACCAGTCCCAGGAAACTCTTCAGTTCGGTGACGTTCGAAGGTGTCTTCATTAGTTTGACAGCTTCCACCTTTGCTTCGTCAGGATGAATTCCTTGGTCAATGATGTGTCCCAAGAATTTGACGCGCGTGACTCCAAACTGGCATTTGTTCACGTTCAACGTTATGCCTGTTTGTTGAAGACGGAATAAGACAGATCGAAGTCGCTTATCGTGTTCCTGTCTGGTCGACCCATAGACAAGAATGTCATCCATATTGCACACTTGTCCTTCGATGTCACTCAGGACTTGACTCATCTTGCGTTGGTAGAACTCTGGAGCAGATGTGATGCCAAACGGTAGTCGCTTAAATTTGTATCTTCCGAAAGGTGTAACGAATGTCGTCAGGATTTGTGATTCTTCGGCCAGCTCGAATTGCCAGAACCCTGAATTGGCGTCCATTTTCGAGAAAAATTTCGCTCCACTTAGTTGTCCCAGTACGTGTTCGGTGACTGGGAGGGGGTGCAGTTCGCGTTCTACATACTTGTTCAGTTCGGTGTAGTCCACGCAAATCCTGAACTTCCCATCTGGCTTTTGTACGATCACCATTGCAGAGCACCAGTCTGTTGGCTCTTCAACGGCTTCAATTACTTCTTGTCTGACCATGTTGGCGATCTCGTCTTTGATCTCGTCCATCAGGGGAAGTGGGATTCTTCTGGGAAATGCGAGGGAAAGAGGTACTGCATCCGGACGGAGTTTTATCGTGTAAGGCATCCTCATGTGAATAAGGCCATGAAAAAGTGCTGGGAACTCGGTCCTCGGGTCCACTGTTGTAGGTTGACATGCGAGCACCTCGTTCATTCTTTTGACAACACCCAGGATCTCACTGTCTGCGAGAGTAATGGAGTCTGCAACTCAGGTATCACGTAGATGTCTGTTAGAGTAACTTTGTCGCGGTACTGGATTTGTGCTTTTAGCACACCGAGAACAGTTAGTCTTTCTTGACTGGGCCCCCTCAAGGCCCGTGTTGGTGTCGTCAGGGCCGCATTGCCGAGGGATGTTTTGTGTAATCTCTCAGGAACAGCTGTGACGTCGGCTCCTGTGTCGATTTTAAAAATAACCGGCGTGTTGTTGACCTCCACAGTCACCCCCCAAGATCGAGTTCCTGAGGCTTGAAGAACTCCCACGAAATACGGCTCCTCTGGTGCGTATGTGGTTACCTCTCGGACGTGAGTGCCGTTCCGGCAAACGCTTGCGAAGTGACCAGGCTTCTGGCATTTATTGCACTTGGCATTTCGCTCTGGACAGTTGCCTTTGGAGTGTTTCTCCCTGCCGCACCAGTAGCATAATTGTTGTGTGTTTCCCTTTTGGGGTGTCTCTCTGAGTAGGGCTGGTGCCTTGAACGATTGAACTCTGTTGACGTTGTCGGTTCCATGCAAGGCGTCTTGTTGGTTTTTGACTGTTTCCGACTGGCGCGCCATTGTGGTTGCTGACTCTAAGGTTAGTTTTGCATCAAGTTGCATTTTCTCGGATAGTTTTCTATCTTGGACTCCCACGACGATGCGGTCACGTATCATCTCGTCGTGGAGTGCTCCGAAGTTGCAGTATTTCGCGAGAGCATGCAGATCGGTGATGAAGTTTTCAACGGGCTCGTTTTCTTCTTGTTTCCTTGTATGAAATTTGCTTCGGTCGTAGATGATATTGCGCCGTACAATAAAATGGTCTTCGAAGGCCTTCTTAACGGCTTCGTATTGTAGTGACTGGTCGGCAGTAATCCTAAGTGAGAGTAGAATGTCTTCTGCCTTTTTGCCCATGCAATATATCAAGGTGTTCACTTGTTCTGTTGCGGGCTTGTTGTGAAGTCCACTTATGGCTCCGAATCGCTCAAAGCGCTGTATCCATCGAGGCCAGTCTTCAGTTTCTGTGAAGTCGAAAGGTTCCGGCGGTTGACAAGCGAACACAGAGGTAGCCATCTTGGGCGAAGCGGTTGCCGGTGGTTCCCTGTGTATTTGCGCTTGCTTGACTAATACGCTTGGACTTCGGTGGACTTCGGTCGGTGCCTATGCCCTCTGGAGATGCTTGGAGGGTAAGTTCATGAATGAATATTGTTAAATTCGCTGCCACCATGTAGTATTCATAGCCGGTGAGGAAAGAAAGCACAGCCGTCCATGTTAGCTGAGTAACTCTTTCTTCTTCTTCCCCTAAGCCCCAGGGCTTATACCACAGAGATGAGGCTTATTTTTCTTAGTTTATGACAGTCTGACGTCATTGTGCAATTTCCGTGGTTCCTCCAGAAAAGCGCTCCAGTAAGATGAGTCGCAGTGTCCGTGTTTCATTGAAGTCTGATGGCATTCAAGGGTAGTAGTGGCAGCAAGACCTGTCAATTTTTGCCTCTATTATGTTAATTAGCACAACTGCTTGGGTTGTGCGAGAGCACAACCGAAGCACAGATTGATTGTGAAATTCATTAATGAATTGCCAGTTGAAGAATGCTTATTGATCCCACAGTGTCCAGATATCTGGTGCACTTTTATCTGATTATCATTATTTTTGCTGCGAATGTGTCATAAATATGCATGTCCTACAAGCTGGAACCGTTAGTGGCATCTACCCAGCCATAGTAACATTGTCATAAAGAGCCCAAAGTTTGAAATGTTTATTTTCTTATTTGTTCTTTTTTTTAATAATAGAGGTATTTTTATACATGTTAGTTTGATGAGGTTTGACCCTCAATCAATTGGTAGGAAGCAAAGTGTGTGGTCAATTGCAATCATTATAAAGGATAAGTGGTCAGAATGTATTGTGGGTCACAAATTTAATGGAACGTCTCGCGAAGGTTTCACCAGATCCAAGGCGTTTTTCTCATAAAGACATTTCTGAACCTAGTCACAGAGGAAACAGCTGCCATTAGGGGAGCCTTTTGGGGAACCTACTGGAACACCAGCTAGGTTTCAAGAAGTGATTCTGAAAAGCAGCTGTTGTCCAACAGGAAATCAATCTCACTCTGGCAGAAGTTTGTTTGGTTAAACATTTACAAGACTCTACATGAAATGAACACAAAATAAAAATGAGCTGTGGTTTGTTTAGGTCCGGTCTCGAAAGTAGGCAGGTATTGTTTTCTTCATGGTTAATTTTCTCTTGTTTTCAAATTGTATCATGTCACTGGAACATTTTCCTTCCCTGAGGACTGACAAGCAGGCCAAAAATTGACCCTTGATCAATGAACCGGCTTGGTCTAGAAATGTCTATCTTATCTAGTAAAATTGAGCTGCTGGTTTTGTACTTATGCCCTTATGTTTGTGTGTGACCAGACCGAGAGCTGCCAAATGTTTGCTTTCAGATGCTCAAAATAACTTTCTTGTACATAGTCCATATTGCGGGATAGACGTTGTATCGTATCGTTACAAAAATATGGTTGTCTGAGTATTTGGCCAGAAGACCGTGTAAAACAGAGTAGAGCGAGGAAGCCTTGGAGTGCGGTTATGGTCTTCTCACGGCTACAAAGTAACTACCGTATTTGGCAGTCTATAAGTTCATGCCTTTGTATAAGTTGCACCCCCCCGCCCCACTCCCCTATAAACAGCTGTTTTCGGAAGAAAGTTGGTAAATAAGTCACACCTATAGATTTGTACGGTCGGGGCGGTGAAACTGCATGCACGTTGTCAACGCATTGAACGAGGAATATAACCCCTGTGGCAAATTTCCACCGTTAAGGCCCATAAAAATGCATTTAAGTCGCACTGTTCAGGGGTGGAACGACTGCGCCATTTGCGCCATTTTGCGCCAGACGCATGTGTCTGCGCCATCCGGCGCCATGTTGCAGAAACTGCGCCACAGCCACTACCTCGCGCCATTATGCGCCAAATCGCAAAACGTGCGCAAAGAAACTTTTATTTTGTCTTGGTTTCGGTTTTTATCGACTCGATCGGCAACAATGAGCGCGTTTAGCCTGGTCGGCCTTGGAATCTTTTGTTCTGTTTATTCTCCCTGTGTATCCCGAGTCGGAGGCGCGCGAAAAAAACTCGGATTCTAAGCGCTACATTACTGCGACTGACTGGATTGTTATTCTTCAACCATAGGCGGTTAAGCAAGTCGGCCGAGGTGAGGTCGAGTCGTTAAGCGTCAGATTACCTGAGGCTCTGCGGCCGGGATCCGGACGTCAGCCAGTTGAAAACAAATGTGCAAAATATTCCTTTTAGGTCTTCATCGTTAGAAGTTGGAAACGCATTCTCGCAAGATAAATTGTGATTTGATAGAACTGAAACGCGGTCCGATCCGAAACCTTGCCGGCCAGCAGCTCTCACGTGAGCGGTAGATCTGCTCGGCGTACTTTAACCTTGCTCCTGCTTATCGCTTCAAATACGATAACTTCGTTAATCGTAGTCTGCTGCTTTGATATCGACTTGCACAATAGGATAAACTCGAAATTTGTTGCCCTGTTCCTCCGTGCAACTGCACGTCCGTTGCTTACGCACGTCCCCCGGTTCGCACATATAATTACTATGTCGAGCATGTGTGGGTTGTGCGATAAGCAGTGCTGGTTTGCATTTTGAGCAGCTGAAAGCCACTCAGAAAATATCAAGGACGCTATCTTAATTAAGAAACATAGGGTACTTGCTTTTTGATTCTCATTAAGGCTCACAAAGTTTCAAGTTTTCGCATCTCTTACACTGTTATCCCATCTACCTAGGTCCCTAACCACTCATGTTCATCTGTGCTGCTAAGCATGATTGAAATTGCTCCCGTGCTTGTCTAAGACACAAGCAGAAGTGCAATGAAAACTGATCTGAGCTGCTCCTAGCCTGCTCCAGAATGTAGTTTTAACTGCTCCCAACCTACTCCGAAACAGCTGTTTCAGCTGCTCCCGTGGCTGCTCCCAAATACATTTCATGAGTTCCACCCCTGACTGTTGTACAAAACGCACCAACAAAAAATTTTTTGAAAAAACAAAAACAAATGCAGTTTATACATTGGAAAATTTGGCAATTCATTTTCAGCTCAGACAGCTGTGGTGACCGATTCAGTCGCTTTCGACGAGTAACTCCTGCGACTCCCTTTTCCGCAGTGCATCAACAGCAGCCATGGCAGCGAGGCTCCACGCATCAAGACAATGAGGGAGCTCGGTACCCTCAACCTCCTCTCCCAGAAGTATGAGGTGAGCTCCACATGCGTCATTTTCACCGTAAGAGAAAGACCCGTGATATAATTGGCCCGGGTCCTTTGGAACCGTACGATGAAAGCGGAATTGCTTTCATTGTACCGCAGAAGCTCGAGCTTTCATCGCTTGAGCTTCTGCAGTGCGGTGCGTACCCGTCGAGCCAAAAGTCACGGATTTGCTGCCAGGCTGAGTTCTTGTTTGGGCGCTCATTTATTTAGGGGTGCTTCTTTTTATAAAGAAGTGGGTACTCTTTTATAGCGTTGATCAGAACCGTCGCAAAGACCTCCATGGCTCTGTACTTGTGGCCGCTACCGCGAACTGAGGCGTTGGGCGGATATGTTGGTTGATTCTGTCGCCGGATGTAGACAAACAAAGGTGCATCACGTCACTTCCGAGGCACCACCAATTGCTTCAGCCACTGGGTGACTCGGCGACCAGTTCAAAATGTCAGTCCTGGAAGCAGCTGTCGCTTTTGCGACAAAAAGCTGTCGTGCAACAGTGGCTACTCGCAAGTGTGAAAGTTCCTTTAGAGCGTTGTCACCCCATTCCCCAATTTTCTTGAGGACATGACCCTTTTGGGGGCCTTTTGCAGAGCGGGCGCACTTGTTGATCGTTACGATTAAAAAATTGCGTTTTCCTCAGCTTTAGATATGGTGTTGGGGAGCTCGAGTGACGTCATCTTGCCCTGCCGTGGACTGCATTTAGCGTTTCTGGAAGACTGAAAAGCATTCCCCGCGACTTCAAATAAAGCTTCGGACAACTGGCAAAAGTGATTTTCAGCAATGAGATGGCTTAAAGGGGCTTTGAAATGGTTTTTCAACTTCTTCCTCACCTCTCATGCTCAACTCCAAAGCGAAACAAGAAATCACGTGGTCGTGACATACTATTTCACCGGATGCGACGACTCCAAGCTTCCACCGTGTTTTTTTAAGCACAACATGCAACTCGTCATTTGCAAGTGACGGTAAATGCCATTACGGCACTGATTGGTCACAAACGCGAATCCAAATATTCGTTGACGGATCAATCTTTGACGGGTGCATACGTCCGAGCGACGCGATGCTCAAGTCCAATGCGTGAACTGGGTCGGCCGACGTGTTTTGAGTACTGCGGATGCGTCACGGTGAAAAGGCCTTTGGAGGGAAAGGAGGTACAAAAAAGTCCGCCACGTTTTCGAATTTTGTGTCCCGAAAAGCAGGCTTTTGACTTTCGACCATCTTTTTTTTTTTTTGAACCCACTAAGCAATATGCGATTAGTAAAATCCCGATCTAAAAATCATTTGTCGTGGCCCAAATTTTATTTTGTAGCCCCTTTAACCCTGTGTGATGATTTTAATGTTGAAAGAATTTCCGTCTTCTACTTTTGACATTGTTTATCTTGTCACAAAGGACAGAAAAGACACCTCCTTCCTTCGAAATGTTGCGATTCCGCCGCGTAATCGCGAGGCAAAAATTAAAATATTTCCCGACCTGCAGCCACGAGTGGCGGCCATGGGAACCAAGCGGCGTGACGTCAATGGGGGACTTGTAAAAAGATAGGAAGTTGTGCAAATACCTGCTCGATAAAAGGTAATTTTTCTATAAATCTTGTCGTTCCAACATAAATATAAAAGCGTCAAAAACCTGGTATCATCGACAAAACTTTTATAATACAGAGTTTTAGTGGCGCCATCTATCCGAGGTCAACAAAACCGTCAGCTCTATCTGCTACTGCGAACAGCCGCCAGAAGCCAGAGGGGGAGGGGGGCAGAGCCGGACGGGGATGGCCGGACCCGGATGACACTTTCCTACTTTCGCCATGTTGATCGCGCTGCGCAAGCACGTGGTCACGTGGTTGCAAGCGGGTGAGTTCTCGCTGCTCACTGATGGCTCTAGAGAGAGGGCTTCACCGGAACCCCGCACGTCCCCCATTGACGTCACAGCACACGTGACTCGAAAGATGGTGAAGGAGTTGAGAGGTGCCGAAAACCTCAATCTTTGTCCATTTTTAAGATAAAAACTAGGTCATGGAGGCAAAAGCGTTTTTTTGTTCTTTACTTCAGAAAGGTCGAGACACCAACTCCCAAAATTATTTAAGCAAAGCACTGAAATTGTTGCACAGCTCCTTTAAGTGTTGTTGCTCCGAAGGCCAGCTCACACATTTGTGCCTAGGTGCTGCCGAGTGTGTTGTGCTCGCTTGTGACCACTTGCAAGAGAACAGATTGGTGCCATCTTTCAGCTAGCCCTGGACTTCCGACCTGCACATATAATTCTTGTACATCGTTCTTTCACTGTGGGCTGGAAATAATTCTGACAAAGTTATAAACAGCCCCCAGGCGAAAATCAGTCCACTTCCAGCTGGATTATGGAACTGGAAAAGAGGTGGTCCAGTTGGATTCCAGCTGGGTCCAGCTGGATTCCAGCTGGGTCCAGCTGGAATCCAGCTGGACCGCCTCATTTCCAGTTCCATAATCCAGTTGGAAGTGGACTGATTTTCGCCTGGGAGCCATTTCTTATAGATGGCACTTGGATGCAAAAGCTTCAGTCTCATGGATAGCACGTGGATGCAAAAGCTTCAGTGTCATAGATAACGCACAACATTTAGTCTTATAGGTAGCACAGGAATGCAAAACCTTCAGTCTCATAGATAGCACATGGATGCAAAACCTTCAGTCTCATAGATAGCACATGGATGAAAAACCCTCAGTCTCATGGCAATTGGATGCAAAACCTTCAGTCTCATAGATAGCACGTGGGTGAAAACCCTCAGTCTCATAGAGAGCACGTGGATGCAAAACCTTCAGTCTCATAGATAGCACATGGATGCAAAACCTTCAGTCTCATAGATAGCACAATGGATGAAAATCTTCAGTCTCATAGATAGCACGTGGTGAAAAACCCTCAGTCTCATAGAGGGATGATGAAAAATCTTCAGTCTCATAGATAGCACGTGGGTGAAAACCCTCAGTCTCATAGAGAGCACGTGGATGCAAAACCTTCAGTCTCATAGATAGCACATGGATGCAAAACCTTCAGTCTCATAGATAGCACATGGATGAAAAACCTTCAGTCTTATAGATAGCATGTGGATGCAAAACCTTGTCTCATAAATAGCACGTGGATGCAAAACCTTTAGTCTCATAGATGGCATGTGGATGTAAAACCTGCTGCAAAACCTTCAGTCTGGCTATGCGCATATCGGAAGCGTTTTCAGGGCCACCCGATGGGTGGCACAATTGTGACCGTGTGTGTGCCTGTGTGTGTCCTCTGGTCGTAGACGGTCACAGCAATGCAGTGAACCGCTCAAACGCAAATGCATGAACCAGCCATAAAGCTTTGTATGGTTGGCAACAGTGATTTTAAGCAACAAGGTAGCCGCAATGTCAATACTTTGAAGTGCAGCTGATTCATTAGCTCTAGGCTGAGCTTTGAGGTGCGTTCCTCACATTGGTAGTTTATTTCCAGAGCCTGGACTACGACCCCTGCGAAAATGCGCCCTACATGGACGATCAGCGGACAACCACCTTCAGGGTGAGTGGAGCGAGCATCACATTCATTCATTCGGTTATTCATTCATTGATGCATCTATTTGTTCATTAGTTTGTTAATACAAAATGTGTGTTAACAAACGTGATGTCAATAGTTTTGTCGCGTCGCTGTCACCATACCATCATCAGCTAAATTGAATGGGCTAACGTCCTGCTAAATTTAGCGGGATGTCACCATCAACCTTGTGATGTGACGTTATGTTTGTTAAAGGGTAACTGCAAAGAAAAAAAAGTGTTTTTTTGAACAGCCTAATTGGGACAAGCATGTCACAAAAAAAATGTTCCGCGAAAAAAATATTTTTTTTTAGCAATATTTACGCCACAGGACGTAATTTAGTCGGAGTCAGAACCTCTCCACATTTGAAACTCCCGCTCTTTCGACCCCCGCGGAGGAGAAGAACGCCCCGCCCCTCAACTTCCGGTAAGCAACAACGCACGTTAAACATGGCGCCGGTATTGTTTTGGTTTGACGGGACACCAGAAGCTGCGCGGTTTGCGAGCTCATAGTGAAGACGTGACCGGAGAAGTGCCCCTGTGATGTTCGCGGAAGACGGAAAGTATCATTCGTAATCGTCGTGTGTGCTTTGAAAGCGAAAGGAGTCGCAGGGTCCACGAGTGCGCAACCACAAGCCAAGGTCACGACAGTGCTGCGTTGACTTCGGCGATCTCGTTCTGTTTGGTGCAACACGGCGATGCGACAAAGAGCTGAAATGTTCGTGGTGTGTGTTCAGTCCCGTCGTCGTAAGCGGATCCAGTCAAACTGGTCCGGGAGGACGCAGCGAACCTTTTTATAAGTAAATTTCCTTCGTTCGGTTTCAAAATGTGGAAGATTCCCGACGCATACCGTGAGTAAAAAGCTGCGAGCGTTTTCAACAAAATGACGTCGTTTTAATTGAACAATGAACTCCGAATTGTTGTCCTAAATCTGCCGTTTTTATGCTTCGTGCTGTTGCACTGCGTTTGCACAGCGACGTGTTGCGCTCATCGTGCGGTGTGAATAAATTTGGGCAAGATTTCGTACCTGCCCACAGATGCATGAACTGAGACCATTTTTTACGTAGTGAACACAGTGCTTTTTTTTATTTTGTGTGTCTAGTCGCGGACGTTCGATGCACCCAGTGCGAATCTCGACGGCCTCCGGAGCGATATCGGCGATATAACGAGAACGTAACTGGACACGTTTGTCGCTACGCGAACGCCCGATTGCCTCCAGCCAAATAGCATTCCTTTCGGGGCGAAATGGCTGCTGGAAGGCTCGCTGTCGGGATCACTCATCTGACATCTCCGAAAAGTCGGCATTTGCACGCGCAAACAAGCAAAAAAAAAAAAAAACACGCTAAGCGAGCAAAGAGGAAAACGAAAGAACCGCGCCACCGCGCTATGAAAGCCAAAACCCCGCGTCGCTTCCTATCACTAACACTGGCGACAGCTGCTAAACACACACTACTTCACTTCAAGAAGTCTCACTCAAGCACCTGGATCAGCACGAAACAGTGGTCACTTCGGCGAATCGATTAGTCGAGGTAGGCGAGGCGGGCGGGAGCTGAGACTTCGGCGGCCATGAAAGAATGGCGAAGCTTTTGCTTGTTATGGTATGAATCCAAACGGAAGTGCCCGTTTTGTAAACCTTTTGTAAAGAATAGTAACTTTCATCACATCGGTTATTCTTTAAACGTAAAAATATGCCGCTCAAAAGGAAATTGCAACATATAACAAAGGTTTAACAACCAAGATCTAAGCTGCCAATCAAACTCTTAGCCAATGAGAAGTATAGCAGCCGATTGGGATTGTGACGTCACGTAATCACAACTTCGTGGCGCGCGATTTAAAACGGACGAAATAGCCGCAAACTAAAATCAGTCTCACGCAATAAATATTGCTGTAAAAATTTTTTTTTTTTCGCGGAAAAATTGTTTTTTGACATGCTTGTCCCAATTAGGCTGTTTAAAAAAAAACTTTTTTTTCTTTGCAGTTACCCTTTAAGTCACGCAGGTCGCGTGGCATCATATTGTCACGCGGCCTGCGGTGCAAAGTCATGGTGTCATGTGACATCACGGTGACAACAACATTATTAGATCTAGTAACATTGGGTGTCAAGTCGTGGTGTAACGTGACATGTCAGGTGACCACGTCGCTGCGTGATGTGACTTCACGTCACACCATGACTTTACACCGGGACACCACGTGGTGTCATGCTGCCCAGGTTTGCATATACGTCGCTAATGCATTCTGTATATATTGGACATTTGAGATGTAGGTCAATAAGCGCATTGTGGTAATATGTTGCGTGCTTACGAACAGCTCATGCCTCAGTGATGATGCACATCATGTGCCTTGCATGAGAAGCGGCAAAAATTCCTACGATGACATGCTTTGCTGCATAATCTGATTTACTTAACGTAATGAAGAGCTGTGCTGAAACAAGGTAACACGCAAGAAAAAAGATGTACAGAGGTACGCCAGGTGCTGATGCAATGCTAAAAGCATTTTTATGAAAAGAAGACAAACCTATGGTAGCTAGAAACAGGCACTGGCCAACACGTTTTTGCAGCAATCAGCTGCAGGTCAGAAGAGGTTTCACCTGAGCCACGAGCCGCTAGGCCACATTTTTAACGCAAGAGCGTTAAAGGGATGCGGAACCGAAACAACGCGGAAGCGCTAGGCGTGGCGCTACAAACCCGAAAGCATCACTCGTAAAGCGATACCTTCAACGGATGGTCGTTTTTTTGTGAAAGAAGAGCGCGCTTGAACAAGGCCAACAAATCCCGTGACATCGCGATTCTCGCTTTCCCCTCTTCCCGCTTTGACATTGCGAGGACGCAAACAGGTAGGAAGCAAGGCCGTTTCCCCTCCTCCTCAACAATTCTGCAGGAAATGCGACGTCGCGATTCTCACTCAATCGCATCCTTATTTTACAAAAATATGGTGATTTGTTCGAGATGTCGTTTCATGAGTGGTGTTGTGGGGTTTGTGGCGCCCCAATAAACACTCCTGCTTCCTTATTTTGGGAAATCCAAATTTCGGTTCAGCATCCCTCTAAGGAGCTCGTGGCACGCCGGCTTCAGTGGCGTGCCGGAAAAGCTGCCGTGACAGGAAAATCCTGATTGGTTGATAAGGTCATGATGTCACAGTGACATGACCTAGGCTCGTCTGTCTGGGGGAGCGTACAGTTTCCATCCATCGCGAAGGAGAGGAAAGTTTCCGTCCGTTGCCGAGTCCGCCCTGTGGTGCTGTGACCCTGACGTGATCGTTTGTCTGTGGAGAATGCGTACCCCATCGTGGGGCCGCCGTAGGCCGCCGGGAGGGAATATGTGTGCGATGGATACGGTGCCGTTTACCCGTGCACGGCGTTCTTCTGAGTTGTCGTCTTCTACGAGTGCAGATGCCGCATCTACATTTTCCCCTGCTTGGCGACGGGGTCGTGCACGTAAGACTTAAGCCGCGAAGGTGGAGATGAAGGCCAGGCATGCAGAGCCGATCCGCCACAAGCAGGCCGAGGGTTCAATAACGCTATCACATTCCACTCTTAAAGGCAAAGCTTAAAGGGACTCTAACACCCCTTAAAAAAAATTTTCATTTTTTTGCCAGGTAATTTAGTTTGGTGTCAGAGGATTACCCAAATAATATTTTGCTATAGAGTCACATATATTTTTAATAAAGCCAAGAAACGCAACTGATCGAAACCTAAACCTGCGCACGGAGGTCGGAGAAATATAAAGGAGGAGAGTGCCGGAAGTTAATGGCTACACCTGACCGCACTTTCTTCTCTTTTTTTTTTTTTGGCCAAGCGCAGCAGACGACGCGGGTACCGTTTGCCGTGCGATTCCTTTGCAGTTATGTTTGTTCCGCTCACTGTTCTGCACTTCAAGATGAGTTGTTTTGTACATTGAAGAGTTGGGAAATGCATAGTGAGTGCCAGTGATCAGCTTTTAAAAGAATGTCCACAAGATGTTGCGTGGGGAGCTGCCTCACAGGTTCCTCATCCAAAAATGGCAGAGCGGCAGAGTCTGCACACGTTCCCGAAAGATCAACGGAATCGGGATCAATGGCTGGCTGCAATTCCGACAGAACATTATCGGGCACCTCGGAAAGCGGACGCGACCCGATTTATACGCTCCTTGCATTTTGTGCAAAGTGACTACATTGAGTTCGCAGGTGTCAAAAAGGGAGTCTCATGCCATTTATTTCAACAATGCTTCGTCCACAATTTTTTTTTTTTTCAATGATAATTGTAAAAAAAAAAAAAAATGTGTAAATATTGCAAAATGTGTGACCAAAAAAAAATGTGTAAATATTGCAAAATGTGTGACCAAAAAAAAAATGTATGCTTACACTGGGGATCGAACATGGGTCCGTTGTGTGTCAAGCAGACACCTTTCATCTGAGCTAATCTACAACACAAAATAATCCGTTTTTCCTGACAACATAGACTTGTGGATGTCCTTGGGCATACGTGTCTTCCTATTGTGGAGCTTGAAGTACGATAGTTTTAACATCAGTAATGTTCAGGCAGAAGCAGGGGAACTCCTCATTCGTAGAAATGCAGCCGGTCGACTGTAGGTCGGAAAGTTTGCTGCCAATTTCCCTGCAGCAAAGGCACTCGCCAGGCTTGAAGTCGGGCAGCACCACGGATTGGCCACATTCGCACCTAGTAAAGAAATCTTACGCATGCATATTCAACTCGAAGTATGCACTTCGTGCTTGACGTTTGCACGTTTTTCATGCTCTTACTAATTCGTGTTCGTAAGACGGGCGATGTCTTCAGCCACGAGAAGGGGCGACAACTCCGCTACGTTTTCGTGCAAATCGGCTTGGTGGTCGGGCGTGTCGTACGGAATGAATCCTAATTGTTTTGATCGGTCCAAAATTTCTCTTTAAAAGGAAGACAGATTCGCCGGTACCGCGAACGACAATTTGGAAGTAGAGGTTCCACGCCCGTCGTTTGCCGCCATCGCCGTCCAGCTCGCGAGTCCCACGATATGCGATACGACTCCATGTTGAGAATTACGCAGTGAACACAAAGAATGCTTCCGGTTGTCTGTGCAACTTTTTTTTTTTTTTTTCAATCAACGTATTTGCAGCTTTTTAGAAGCCACAAAAAATGGGTTCCATTTTTTTTTTCTATTTTTAATATTGAGTGTGTGCCTTCAATGACCCACCACTTTGATTAAATTTGGTGGTTGTGTCTAAAACTTAGAAAACGGCCCCTTACCACGGAGAAGAGAGTGAGTGCGACTCAAACCGGCCAGTTCTCGATCGGCGGTTTTCGGGCAAAAAGAAAACGAATTTCGAGCCGAAACTTCTGTTCTGGGTAGTTGGGCTCTCGTATGTCACGTACAACTAAAAACCTCGGCAAGCAAAAATACCCTGTCAGCGTCCTCTTTAAGCATCCTCCAACTTTTCTTGCTCTTGAAAAAGTAGAACCGTAAAGGTTTGAGTTTAACCTTTTAATTATATAATAATACGTATGGTATCACTAGTCATTGAACAAAGCATTGCATACGCGAAGACGCTATAAACGTGTTTTTTCTACTGCGTTATTGGTTTTGGTTTTTATTGTTGGGGGATGGGATCTCGAGGCGACGTCACAGTCGAGGGAGCTCAACTATGGCGGTGGTCAGATGGCCTAAAAAAATTCATGCAGTGCGTGTGTGTGCTCCATGGCCAGTTGTAGAGCAGCCGACAAAACCTCCATTAAGTCGCAGTTCCCAAAAGAACTCGCTTCATAGTTACTGCACAGTCACCCGTGTTTCACTGATTTTGCCTCTCCCGCAGCAAATCCGCAGGACCAACGTGACACGATGGTTGGTGATCCTTGTCATCGGCATCCTGACAGCCATTACGGCATGTCTCATCGACATGTGCATAGAGACCATCTGCCACTACAAGTTTGACCTGCTCCAGCACTGTATCCTTTTCTTTATGACGGAGCGGCGTGCGTCACCCGACGCACCTGCCATAAATGCTCGGGTATCGATGTCTCACGGCGTTTACCAATACGCGAGAAGGCCGTTGTCATATCTACAAGGTGGTGGATCAGAGCGGCTCGGATAAACAATTCGCTTCACCGAGCACATTTTAATTTTTCTCAGAAGTCGCGGCTTGCTGGCGTATATGGGCTTCTGAAGTTTTAGTGTGCTCACTTTCCCGAGTAAAAACCTAGATAAAAGCCCTAATTTTTCCACAGACTGGGTAACTTTTTTTAATATATAGAAGCATTGCCAAAGGTTGCTGTCTTTGTGCAGACTTTCTCACTGTGTCGAAGGGCAAGAAAGGTTGACAGGAGCCAGGCAGACATCGCAGCATCTTTGATGCTCTCCGCTGCCTCTTAGACTCCGTCTTGTATCAGTCTATCGTGTAGCCAGTGGAAGGCCTGAAAATTGTCTACCCGTGCAGTAAAGGCCTGTTCACACACTTGCAGCCGAGTGGAACTGGCCGAGACAAAGACCGGTTTTTAAGCCTCTTGCAACGGCTTAGGACTAGCTCTGCAGCAGTGCTTCTTCTCCTAAGCCGTCGCAAAAGGCTTAAAAACCGGTCTTGTCTCAGCCAGTCCTACTCAGTTGCAAGTGTGTGAACAGGCCTTAAGGCTGTTTAATCTCAATTGGCTCTTACAACATACATTTTGCCTTTCTAAGCTTCCCAAATCGTTACTTTTTTTTAAAACTGTCAAGTTGCGAAAACCGATGCAAAAGATCGTCGCTCCCCATTCAAATTTAGTGGATTTATGTTCCACTAAATTTGCCAGACAGTGTTCACACAATGACGGTTGTAAAGTGACGCCAGGACTTCACATCACATGACATGGTCACGGGGTTGGTCATGGCACCATATGCGACGTGGCGTTACGTCTGCATCACGTAACGCCATGTTCGTGTCGTGGTAAACCCAGCGAAGCTCAAAACACGATGCCCGTCCTGTGCTCCAGACATTAGCCGTAGGACCAACATACATGAAACATTTGTTACCATGATTTTTATTAGCCGTAGCAACACTATATTCGGATCTCTGCCTGTCGGCGGCCGTCCAAGCAGGACCGAGGTGCATCGCGCACGGCGACAGTTGGGATGCCCAAGTTCTCTGCTCTGCTCAAGGTGTTTGTCTGGCGTCTGGCGTTGCCTTCCTGAGCCCAATGCAGGGATGACCCGGTGCATCCGAGACGACTGCATCATCGTTCCCTACCTGGCCTGGGTTGGCATGAACGCGGGGGCGGTCCTTGCCGGCTCTGCGCTGGTCGCATACGTCGCCGTGAGTGCTCCCCGCCACTGCCTTCGCTCTGTCTGCTGGACAGTCTGTGTCAGTGTTATACTACCGTAATATCCTGAGTCATCATCCACCCCTGAGTCATCGCCCACCCCACTTTTTCGGAGAATATCGATTTCCATAAAAAAAAAGAGTGATTGGCCACTCCTACAAATACCCCAACGCGGACTCCGCGATCCGCGAACATTCATCCTATCTGAATGACGCAGCCGCGGACCTTACAGTTCGAGGATGTTCGTGACGAAGTAAAACGAAGGAGGGAAAGGCACTTCTGTTTGTTTATGCATTTCCTCCTCGATTTCCGCGACCATGAAGTCGTACAGTAAACCCTCGTTATAAAGAAATCACTTTTTTTTAAATTATCACTTTTATCGAAGCTCAATGTGGTCACGACAGAAATGCACGCATTTTTAACCGGATTATTCTATGTGTATCGGTGACCAACCACGCTCATTACGAAGGCCGAGGTGCCGAAAGCATGCAAGCCCACATGGAGGCGCACGGAGACCCTTGCGTTCTCTCCCCTTTCTCCACCGAGGCAAACTGGGAAAACGAAGTAAACGGGTGACGGAGGGCAGAGCGTGCAGAGCTGGTAGAGCGCTGCTTCCGATGCCAATGCGCCTGCTCTGGGACGCGGGCAGGGAGCAGCGTCAAAGTTTTGACGCCGACGCTGCTCAACTCCTATCGGAATCAGGTCAAGGGAGTGATGGAGCCCAGAGGAGATAATCCTTTTGGAAGCCCCCGATGCGTGCGCCTGCGCGGGTGTGTTTGCGGCGTACTACACGCACAGATGCGTCGTAGGGGAGATTGGGAGTGTTTAACGAAAGTTGCTTAGATCTGCGAAGCTGACAGATATGGCCGGCCCAAGTCTGAAATCGCCAAAGAATTTGACATTCCGGCATCGGCTTTTTGACACTGTCCACCATTTTGCAGAACATGCAAGGCATATTGGACGGGTTTGAGAAGATCCTCATACAGGAGAAAGTGTGCCCGTGACTCGGAGATGAAAGATCGCCAACTGCTTCGCGCACGTCAGATTTTCTCTCGCGAGCATGCTTGCCAAGCCGGCGTACGATTTTCATAGCTGCAACAATCTCTACAGGAGTGTGTGGAAACATGTTGGCAAAGCCACCGAAGATAACTTTTATTCCTTCGCGCTTGTCGATGCGGACGTTCCCATTGTTGCTCTTGCGACAGATGCTGCTATCGTAGATCTTGCGTACGGCCAGGGTAAACACGAAACAACGTTGGAGAGGCACGTTGGGAAACGCCAACGACTGCGGAGACGCAAAACATCCTACGGCTGCTTCGAAACAAAGTGGAGTGCGGCGGCGGTGACAGTGTTCTTGCAATGTCTGGAACAGTCTGAGGAGAACTGATGCCCGAATGAAATTATCGGCAAACTCCACTGAATAATGTTTTAGGGGCGAAGCTCCTTAGGGGCTGGCCATGTCCGTCCGCCGTCCGTTGTCCGCCGTAGGCCGGCGTCGGGTGCTCGTGCTTCTGCTCGTGAGATCACGTGCTCATGTAGGGCAAAAAAAAAATTGGAAAAAAAAAGATGAAAAAAATTATGAAAAAAAGAAAAAGAAGAAAAAAAAGAAAAAGAAGAAAACCACACACACTCCTACTGACATGAATGAAAAGGCTCAAAGAAAAAGAAGAAAAAAAAGAGTAGGGGGTTCTGAGATGCCATCTCATCTGTCTGCTTAAAAAGAGAGAAAGAAGAAAACCACACATTCTCCTGAACAAAATGTAAGGGCGCAAACGAGCTGGTGTACATTGCACATGGTTGAAAAAAAACCGAGACTGCGGGTAAACGACACGACACTAAAAAGTCTCTAAAGTTTTAGTGTCGTGTCGTTTACCCGCAGTCTCGGGGTTTTTTCAACCATGTACATTCTCCTACTGACATGAATGAAAA
Source organism: Ixodes persulcatus (assembly GCA_013358835.2). Taxonomy (NCBI): domain Eukaryota; kingdom Metazoa; phylum Arthropoda; class Arachnida; order Ixodida; family Ixodidae; genus Ixodes; species Ixodes persulcatus. The sequence goes on from JABSTQ010010262.1 coordinate 1,223,062, forward strand.
GGCTTGGCATGCTGCGGCTCGGCGTCTACGCAGACAAGCACCACCAGAGCTTCGCCCCAAGCAACATCATTCACCACGTGGAGATGCGGTCAATTTTTTACTCAGTAAAACTGCCGCAAAATATGTTGGGTTGTTTGATTAAATATGCGGTCAGAGTGTTCCGCAGTGTTCCCGTCCACCTTCAAGGCTGCTGGCACTGTTCTTTTTACTCTTTTTCTTTTATCGCATTACCGCTTATAGCAAACGTTTTTGCTGTCCCGTCGACTTCGTTATAACGAGGGATTACTGTACATGCGTGCGAGTGGAAAATGATGTAGATAACAAAATGAAACTTCGTTTTGCTTACAAAAAATTTTGTTTGGACAAAAAAACAGTTGGAGGAATAACACAAGCAGTAACCCATTCAGGGATTACAAGGTCAGCGAACACCCCATATCCTGTAACATAACCACAAAGTGTAAGGTCAAAGTCCGTCTCCACCGAAGTAAGGTCACCGCAAACCCGCTCCTTCTTCCGCAACATCACGATTGCGGTTCGTAAGATCATGCAATGTTTAAAGGGACACTGACACCCCCCAAAATGTTTTTTTCCTTTTTTGTCAGGCGATTCATTATGGTGTCGGAATACTACCCAATTAATATTTTGCTACAGAGTCGCGTATTTTTTCAATAAAGCCTAAAAACGCAACTGCGCGAAACCGAAACCGAAACGGAGAAGTGGAGAGGATAGCGTGAGTGGCGGAAGTCACGTGGCTACACCCGACCGTGCGTTTTGTTTTTTCTCCTCTTTCCGCATGTAGCACCGTAGCAGACGAAATGCGTTCGCTCGCCGTGGTATTTCTTTGCAGTTATGTTTGTTCCGCTCGCTGTTCTGTATTTCAAGATGAGTTGTTTTGTACATTTAATTGGCAATTAGTAGTGAGTGCCCGAGTGCCGTGATGAATTCCCGTGATCAGCTCCGAAAAGAATACTCCCAAGATGTTGCGTGAAGAGTTGCCTCACATGTCCTGCATCTGAAAGTGGCCAGAGTTATCCCAGAGTGCACAAGTTTCCGAAAGATCAACGGGTCGGGATCAATGGCTGGCTGCAATTCCTGTAGAACCATTACGCGAAGCTCGGAAAGCGGACGCTACCCGATTCATATGCTCCTAGCATTTTGTGGAAAGTGATATACAGGGTGAAACAAGGAGACGGCAGGCTCTTTAAATCGACCGGAAAGTTTGGTTTCTTAACCTATCGCGCTACGACTTTGTGCAGTGTTGCCCACAGATGGTGCATTTTTTTTTGTAAAATTTGCAAAGAGCGAACTTACCTGAGGAAAAAGTAAAGAAAGAAAAAGGCTTAGCTCCTATGGAAACTCAGCGATGCCACCGGTCTGCAAACAACACGGCGCCGTTTCGCACCGGAGACAAGAGATGGCGCAACGAACGCCGCCAACGAACGAGCATACGGGCGCCGAGAGCCGCCCTCTTTAGCAGACAAACTTTTCGACTCAAAAGCAGCGCGCGTTCCGCAGGCGGCGACAGTTGCAGAAACTAAAACAGGCGCGGTAACAACAAGGAACCTGCAGTTTCTTGTCTGCTAAAAGCGCCGGCTCTCGGCATCGTCTGCTCGTTCGTTGGCGGCAGTTGGCGTCGCGACCGCTTGCGCCATCTCTTGTCTTCCGTGCGAAACGGCGCCGTGTTGTTTGAAGACCGGTGGCGTCGCTGCGTTTCCATAGGAGCTAAGCCTTTTTCTTTCTTTACTTTTTCCTCAGGTAAGTTCGTTCTTTGCAAATTTTACAAAAAAAATGCACCATCTGTGGGCAACGCTGCACAAAGTCGTAGCGCGATAGGTTAAGAAACCGAATTTTCCGGTCGATTTAAAGAGCCTGGCATCTCCTTGTTTCACCCTGTACATTGAGTTCGCAGGTGCCAAAAATGGAATCCATACCATTTAGTGCAGCGACGTATCGTCCACAAAATTTTTTTTTTCTGTGATAACTGTAAAAAAAGAAATGTAAACATGATAAAAACAAAACAGCGCAAAGACAAGGACGAAGTAGAAGGAACAACAGGACACAGCGCTGCGCAAAGACAAGGACGAAGTAGAAGGAACAACAGGACACAGCGCTGTCCTTGTCTTTGCGCTGTTTTGTTTTTATCATGTCTTACCAACTAGCCCAAACATCCACGTTAATCAAATGTAAACAGCGCAGAATGCTTGACAAATAAAAAATAATAGGTACACCCACACCAGGTATCGAACCCGTGCCCTCTGCGTGTGAAGCGGACGTCTTTCCACTGAGCTACTGAAGGAACTCTATCATGCGTAGTTATGCAGCGGGTAGACTGTATGTCGAATGTTTGCTGCCGATTTCCCGATTTCCCTTCAATACATGCACTCCCGGCTTCAAGTCGAGCAGCACCAAGCATAGGGCACATTCGCACCTCGTAAAGTAACCGTATGCGTGCGTATTCAACGTGAAGTACGCACTTCGTGCTTGACGCTTGAGCGAGCGATGTCTTCAGCCACGAGAAGGGATGTACGGCTCGGCGACGTCTTCGTGCAATCGGCTTGCTGGTCGGGCGTGTCGTACGGGATGACTATCAGTTCTTTTGATCGGTCCAAAATTTCTCTTTCGAAGAAAGACAGAATTCGCCAGTACTGTGAACGACACTTCTGAAGCAGAGGTCCAACGCCCGTCGTCCGCTGCCATCCGCTAGTGCTAGTCCCACGATACGCGAAACGACGCCATGTCGAGAATTATGCAGTGAACGTACAGAAAGCTTCCGGTTGTCTGTGCTACCTTTTTTTTCAATCAATGTATTTGCAGCTTTTTTAAAGCCACAAAAAATGGGTTTCATGTTTTTTTCTATTTTTAATATTGACTGTGTGCCTTTAATGACCCACGACTTTGATTAAATTTGGTGGTCGCTTCGAAACCTGAGAAAACGGCCCGTGACCACGGAAAAGAGAGTGAGCGCGACTCAAACCGGCCAGTTCTCGATCGGCGGTTTTCGGGCGGAAAGAAACCGAATTTCGAGCCGGAAATTCTGTTCTGGGTAGTTGGGCTCTCATATGTCACGTACAACTAAAAACCTCGGCGAGCATAAATACCCTGTCAGTGTCCCTTTAAGACAAAGCCAACGGGTAAATGAAGATTTGCTGGAACTCTGCACACAGACGTTTGTAGAGCGTCTCATTTCGAGCTTCGTGTTCATGGTGCCGTTCACGCCACGCAGCAAAGCTGCCACAACCCACGTTGATAGAACGGACGCACGCATGCATGCACCAAACAAGGAAGTTGCATAAGAGCCTACTTGCGATTGACAAGGCCCCCACCTTGGCCCGACGCCAAAGTATTTGCTAGCACAATCGCCGGCTTTCCTGCTTCCCCAGGGGTGCTATGTTGCGCTTTTTGGACTCCCAGGAGACTTGGAAGAGGGAAGTGACGTCAACGACTAGAGAAACGCAGATTTGATGTTGACAGAAGAAAACAAAATCAACATCCAATCTGCATTTGCTGCGTTGTTGACGTCACTTCCCTCTCCCTAGTCTCCTGGGAGTCCAAAAAGCGCAACATAGCCCCCCAGGATCGATCTTCGTTGCTGCTTTCGTTTGCTTGCGCGTTGCACAGGGTTGGCTTTTTATTTTCTTGACTTCTTTTTTTTTTTAACTAGCGAAGAGAACATAGCAGTTTTAAAAATTTGCTTTCACTGAACAAACGTTTGCACTGTATGCCGATTGGCGGGGTTCATCGCGCGTATGCAAGCAACGGGCTTTGCGATAGTAAAACACTCTTTCATGAGCATTTCTTGCATAAGACAATGAAACTAATTCGAGCCGAATGTAATATATCTTTTGTGCACCTGCGCAAATACGTAAAAAGAAAACATTTTTTTTTTCTAGCTTTTTATAAACTTTTGTGCTTACCCACCGACACATGGCCCACCCCACCCTTTTCAGGAATTTCAGGCGGCAGGGGGATGGGCAATGACTTGGGATATTATGGTAGAGTCACTTACAGAGTGAGAACGGCAGGGAGTGTTCTTCGAACGCCTGGCCTTCTCCGCATGCTTCATGCCTCCTGGCGTGCTTTGGTTGCGTGCAAGCGCTCGAGGTGCATAAGACACTGATTCCATTCTCACCTTGAATAGTTACTATAGATCATATCAGTTGCGGAACTTCCCATAAACGCTGTGCAACGAACAGTTTATGAAATGTTGTCTGATTTTCGGTGGCGGTGGCGCTACCAGCGCATTCAAGTACACATGCAAAGGAAAAAGCTTTTTTTTTCAAAGAGCCTAGATGGAAAAGGGAAAAGGAATGTCATAAAATGAATTTGTGGTTTGCGCCCGTGGGAGCCTGCCGAAAAGTGGCCGTTGTGGTCACGTGACTGGCTGCTATGGTCACGGGGTTCTTTCGCTCTTTCGGGAGCTTCATATGGGCTCTAAAAGTTGTTTATTAATTTTTGCTCGAAGTGCAACAAAAAACAAAGATTAATATGTAACTTTTAGTGCCCAAAGGAAGCTCCTGAAAGAATGCAAGCACCACGTGATAGATCTGTGCGCCGGTCAGAAATTGACGGCGGCAGCGCGCCGGAGTGTTTCCTTCTGGCGGCGGCGGCGTGGAAAAATGGGTTCAACCAGCGGCACACCGCACTCAGCGTGCGGTGGCGGCGTGACTTTGCAGCGTTGGCGGCACAGCTCGGCGGTGCACAGGTCTACCACGTGACCAGTGGCGGCTCCCGCGGGCACCAACCACAAATTCGTTTCGTGCCTTAACTATAGCTCTAAAAAATATTTTTCTTTGTTGTAAATTCGTTTTATGACATTCTTTTTTCATCTAGACTGCTTAAGAAAAATTTTTTTTCCTTTGCATGTGTTCCTAAAGGGGCCTGCAACGAATTTTTGACTGGTTTTTAATTTGCACTGAACCTGAGCACACTGAACATAGTAACTTAGTTAAACTTTTCTCGAATTTCGCTTAAAGCGCCGTTCGCACATATGCAACCGAGTAAGACCGAGAGAGACCAGACCGGTTTTTAAGCCTCTTGCGACGTCTTAGGACCGGAATGCGCTACAGCAGAGCTGGTCCTAAGACGTCGCAAGAGGCTTAATAACCGGTCTGGTCTCTCTCAGTCTTACTTGGTTGCGTATGTGTGAACGGCTCTTTATTTTAAAAGGTATAGGCAAATTAAAATTACAAAAACAAGCCAGAAATAATCTCCTTCATGACGTCCCTGGTCATGGCTTGGGTGGCCGTGAACTAGAGGAGGGGTAGTGAGTTCAGCGAGCTCTCATAGCTGCCGCACTCCGTGTTGACGGCTCGAGAGGGCGCCACTAAAGCATTTGCTGGATAGGCTGGATGAAGCAGGCGGCGAGGGCGGCTCAGATTGCATTTGCTGCGCAATTAAACACTAATTTGGCATGACACTTCATTGGCCACAAGCCAAACCTGCTCGCCGAAGGCCTTCGGAACGCTCGGAACTGGTCGGATCCTCAAGCCCATACGACCGCAGCGCTGCCGCGCAGATCCGGGACCTTTCTCCGCTCGCCGCTCGTCGGTGCCTGATCCCACTACCCCTTTCTAGTATGCACCACATTTTTTACCGCTTGGTGGCGGGTATGTCGATGGGTCATTTCTTGTTTCCGTACTGTAGACTGCCTTTGTTCCTTTTCTGATCTAAAATACTGAACAAAAACTACTTTCATGACTAATTGAACCGGTTTGCGCCACTTATATTTTATATTTCGACTAAAAAAAAGTTTTTAGTGGCTCGGACCAGTCGTTAGGCAAAAGCTGGCCAGGACCGACAACGTCACGATGTCGTCACATGCTGCGCGTGTTCGCTACCACGGGGCGCCCCCGTAGGTGGAGGAGGCTTCCACATCGTCTGGTTAAAATATGACGCACTGATATTTAGTTACTCTCTCCGTGCCCGCTGGGTCACCAGAACTGTAAGAGATGTGGAAACCGCAAAAAAGGTAGATGCTTAATAAGGATTGCAGGGCCCTTCTAAGTTCACCTTGTCTGCTAGCTGCAAGTTTTAGAGAAAAGCAAAGGCTTCAAGAAAAATATTCTAATTTCTAATTGGAATCAAATAATAATTGCCCGAATAACTCTTTTCGACTTTCGGATTCCTAGTATTCGAGTTTTTGTATAATTATAGACTTTGGATATCAGTACTGCTGGTCAGAATTCGGGTTGATTTGGGGACACCATTCGTACGGTGACATAGGCCTCACAGGCCTCTGCTTTATCTAAATCGATGCCTGGACGGAGAAGCCTCGACTGTTGATCCGTTTCGACGGAAAGTAGTTTGGCTCTCATATTCCTCGAACAAGGCGGCCGGCTGATCGAGCAAGTAAAAAGCGAGCTTCAAATGTCGGCTTACGTCCTATCCTCCCAGCCTGTGGCAGCGGCCAGTGGCATCCCCGTAATCAAGTGCTACCTGAACTGGCGTCAAGGTGCCCGAGGTGGTCCGTTTCAAGACCCTGCTGGTCAAGGCGGTCGGCGTGGTGCTCTCTGTCGTCGGAGGACTGGCCGTCGGAAAGGTGCATGTGTTAGATCGCCGTATGGGCCTAGTTTTCGGGGCTCCTACCCTGCCCGGGCCCACTGACCCTAAGCCTCACCCGACTCGAGCTTTGACTGGAGCTTTCACTTCAGCTGAGGTTCTCTGGTCTCCCCCCACTCCTAGGAAGGACCAATGATCCACTGCGGATCCGTGATAGCGGCCGGCGTGTCGCAGGGAAAGAGCACGACATTCCGAAAGGACCTGGGGGTGAGTGGACGTTTGCCGGGATCATGGTGCCTGGAACCCATCTCGACTGCTGCGTTTACCGGGTCCTCGATTTTGGGGGCTCGATTTCCGCACGACGACTTCATACGTGTGCCATGCTGTTGCCCGTCATAATACCGGCGGTGGCGCGTCGGCAGAGGTGGACTTGGCAGGTGCCTATTCTGCTCTAGGTCACCCTCCAGCTTCACAGTTCACGAAAGCTTCGGCGGTGGGGGTCGGGGCACTGCGACAACAGCGGCGCTCAAGTTCGCTCCTCTTTTCGCTCCTCTTTTCGCCGTAACTTCTACGACAAACTGCCGGGATTGTGACGTCCAACGCCGTGAGATGCCAGCTCCTGCAGCATGCAGTTAAAACTCTAACGAAGCTGAGGGAAGCCGCAAATTACTTCGTTAAGTCTTAAAGGGCTTTTTTCGCGTGTATTTGATGAATCCAGCCTTAATCTGACGGCATTCAGAAAGCTATCGCATTGCCGCTTTGGCGAAGTGCCCATGTCCTAAAAACGTGGTTTATGCGCATATAAATTTAGCCCGTCAAGATGATCCGCATCTCCAGTGTGTGAAGGAAACCTTGGGAACTCTTGAGGGAACAAATTAAGGTTCTTTTTGGCACCACAATTCGTGTCCCTTTGTCAGCAAACCTCGAGAGTCAGCCGAGGCTCGCATGGAGGTCCGTATACCCGACCAGAGATGGGAAAAGTGTGCACTTTTTAATTCAAGCCCAAATTTTTTAAAGTTTTCTTTAAATATTAGTTTGTTAGTTTTTTCATTTTGTTTTTTATTTTAGCACATTGCATCAGTTATCTCGTTCCGAACCCCAGCATACAGCACATATTCAAAATGTTCCATCATGCATTGACTGCATGCATGCTCGAAGATAACAAGACACAGGAAATGTCAAGTAAAAAAGCTGGAGGCGGGACGATTGAAAGACCTCCCTGTCATCCCTGTCCTGGAGGTGTCCTACCATTCACATCTGCTGCACCCGTTGTTAGGCCTAACGGGAGGCCAAACTATACACGAACGGCCAGCAAACTTCGTCATTGCCATCTGTTGCATGGTACATGAATGAGATGCCAAGAAACAGGCATTATTGACTAAAAAACCCGAGTGGAAAGTCAGTTTTTTGGTAAAAACTAAGCTACGGTCGCACAATCTCGTTGCTGGCACGCCGACAACAAATTTCGGTGCATTCTAAACAAAATACATTTGGAATTACCTCTTTTTGGACTCGCTTTTTTTTTTTTTTCATGAATTCCTCGTTGGATCGGGTTGACGGTCAAATTTATTCTAATATTTCGAGTTCATGAAGGCATTGAGCCCTCTGGGAACCTGCGGAGGGATTAGAATCTGTTCGTTAAATCGGGAGTATCGTAGTAAAATCAGCTTTTGTAAAATCGAGTTTCGAACAGTAATTTGTTGCCACTTTCGGACCACTTTCGAAGAACCGGCAGGAAAGGACGCTAAATGCGCCAGCCGAGGACGCGTTTCGAGCGCTCTGTTGGGATCGTACGCAGTCACTGAGTGGTGTCCTGGGTACCACGTATTTCTGCAGATCTTCAAAGACTTCCGCGAGGATCACGAAAAGCGAGATTTCGTGTCTGCCGGCGCGGCCGCGGGTGTGGCTGCTGCTTTCGGAGCTCCCGTGGGTTAGTTTCGCACACAGTATTTCTTCTTTTTACTTCATTCATAGGATTTGCAGTGTTTTAGTATCTTCATTTCTTTTATTGTTTTTTTACATGACGTAGCGCCTCCATTCTCTTCATTTTGTTTACCCGATGGGTAATCTTTGCTGCATCGGCGTTTTCACTATATCCATGCTTGTACACCAGCCTTACTAGCTTTCTGCAATTTTCGTTTACGACAAAGTAGGCATGTGGTAAGCATTTGATTCTGGTACAGAACTGGTGTTGACAGAGGAAAAGATATTTATTTATTTATTTCATACTACAAGCCTTGATAGTTTAGGCACTACACCATGAAAAATGTAGCCCGCACATCAGGCACGAGAAAGCAACACCAAGAAGTAACTCAAATACAAATTTAAAAAAAAATGTTTCTACCTGTTGCTTTACGTTAACTGACTGTGTAAGCCGAAAAAAAAAAAAAAATAGGCATCGCATTTGTCAAATTTGAACTCGACGGATGTAGTAAAGGCATCTTTTGTGAATCAACTCAACATAGAAGGGCACCACTTCTTTTATATGAAACGTTTGCTTTGCATGCAGGCGGAGTCCTGTTCAGCTTGGAGGAAGGAGCGAGCTTCTGGAACCAGTCTTTGACATGGAGGATTGTGAGTGTTCCCGGTGGTCTAACGTGGGTGCAGACTTCTTTTTACATTGTAGAGGAAAATGAGGTCTAGATCTTTTCAAAACAAGGGTGTGTCCACCCTTTTTTCTTTGTTTTTCTACTTCAAGCGTTCTGTAAGTGTTGTGTTGTGCTGAAACCTGCATGGGGTACAAGACCTTTGTCGGGGGTTTTTATTCGCCTTTTGTTCCTGCCACCCTATCAAATGGCTAATAAAAAAAAATGAAAAAAACAATGTTTGGGTTTAGACTACGTAAAGTCGGTCTGCCTTTGAGGTACGGCAACACTAGTGTACGCCGTAGACGTTGTCTCTTAATGACAGCCATTAAATCATTCTGTTTCGATGCTGACCTATCTCTGCTCTCGCGTCTCTGCCCCCTTGTCGTGGCGCAGTTCTTCTGCTCCACCATCTCTGCATTTTCGTTGAGCATGATCCTGAGCGCATTCCACGGCCACGCCGGAGAGCTATCCTTCTCCGGCCTGGTCAACTTTGGGGAGTTTGAGGTGAGCCCCTTTTCTCTTTTCTTTTGTCTGGTTCGGTTTAGGACCCCTCCACATTGTTTCAAAGTCTGAAACTTGCTTTTTCTGCCATTTGCCACTTACTACTGGTTTGTCTCCTCCTTTTTAAACAGCATGAATTGCATTTTTCAACCTGCAGATGTACTTCCTGAAGCCTTAAAAGTGAATGATGTTTAGATTTGTCTTTGAAAATGAAAAAAAACATATGCAAAGTAAGAAAAATAGTTTTTTTTAGATAGCCTGAATGGAAAAAGAATGTCCTACAATGAATTTACAACGCAAAGAAAACTTTTTTTGAAGCTATATTTACGGCGCAAAACGAATTTGTGGTTGGCGCCCGCAGGAGCCCGCAGAAATGTGGCTACTAGAGTCGCGTGACTGGCCATTGTAGTCGCGTGGTGCTTGTGCTCTCTTGGGAGGTTTCTATAGGCTCTAAAAGACGCTTATTAAACTTCGTTTTAACTGCAACAAAAAAAAACAAGATTAATAAGTAAAAGTTGAGAGCCTGTAGGATGCTCCTGAAAGAACGCAAGTACCACGGGATAGACCTTGACGGCGGCGGCGCGCCAGAGTGTTCCCTTCCGGCGGCGACATGGAGAAAAGTTGCTAAGTAATAATCATAATAATCACTTTTTTAATTTTTAATATTTTTTGACTGGTTTGGATTTGTGAAGGTTTCTTTTTTTTTTATTTGAAACAATATGTTAAAATACTCTCTGCGTATAAAGAGAAAGAAAAAATAATGAGTTCAGCTGGCGGCGGCAACGGTGACGGGGGGGGGAGGTTCTGGCGACTTCTGCAGCGGCGCTGAATGGCTCCGGCAGAACTTGCTGCTGTGCACTGGTGTACCACGTGACTAGTAGCCACTTTTCTGCGGGCTCCCGCGGGCGCCAACTACATACTCGTTTTGCGCCGTAAATATACCTCTAATTTTTTTTTTTTTTGTTGTAAGTTAATGTTATGATATCCTTTTTTCCATCCAGGCTGTTTAAAAAAGTGATTTTTCCTTTGCATATGTGTTTTAATATGAACCTGTGGCATGTTTCATTTCCTCGGGGCTATGTTTTCAGAAACTGTGTGACAAGGCAAGATCTGGCATTAGAAATCTTATTTATTTATTTATTGTGTGCAGGAGATTGGATGTGACATTAGGGATCCATTTTTTATTTATTTGTTTATTTATTCGTGTAAACATTTTATTATAATATTTATTTATTTATTTATTTATTCGAGAAAGCAAACAGGATTTGGCATTACGGATTTATTTTTTGTGGCGTACTTCTTGGCACCCCTAAATCCTCACAGATTGGCATGCAGGGTGCCGAACCGTAGCCAAAACTGAATTTTAACTTGAAATGAACTGCTTATTTTGCCCGAACCGGAACAGAAGCCAACCTGATATGTTTGGCGCCATTTTGGAGCTGAACCTGAACCGGAGCAAAACAAGAGAACCGTTCCAAATCGGTTCACCAAATTGTTCGGGTGCACATTCGCGCTACTATTCCATGCGCTTTGTGCCAGAAATTTTTAGAGGCTTAGTGCTTTGGAGCAAGGCGTTTCCACTTATGCAAATATTTTTGTAAGCATATTTTACAAAGACGAAGGCCACTAACTGCTGTTACTGCCTCACAAGATCGGCCTGACCTGCGCCCGGCAAAAAGCTGCCGCCACGCATCGACAAGATGATGCACCGATCGCCGCGGAAACAACAATGCAACATCAAATTCGGGTCCACTACGGTTGATCGAACACCATTTCATCGAAACGCGTTTTAGAGAACGAGCTTGTTTTATCGAAGCTCGGTTTAGAGAAAGCGGAGCTTCAGTTTAGAGAAATGTTGTTTATCGAAAAGGGGACGCTGCTTAAAAAAAGGCTCCCATACTTCGCACGTGTATCACTAGGGCGCATGCTTTAACCCCCATCCCCGGCTTCCCCCCCGTAAACGCTGCTTTGCGGTGATAGTCTGCGGCGGCTCATTACAAAAATGTTAACCCACCTGACCGACCAGTACACATTGCTTCGCGGCGGCCAAATTCGCTAAAAGGAGGCTCGTCGCCATTTTCTCTAAACTTAGCTTCTCTACGAGGTGGTTTGATAAACTGGGGTCGGTAAAACAGCGTTCGCTACAATAAGCTTCTCTAAACCGCATGCCTCCGATCAAATTCACCCGCCAACGGGGAAAGACCTGGAAAATTCTATGAGATTCCCCACGCGAGAGAGGGAGAGGGTGCGAGACGTCGGTCAACAAAAGCGAAAAAAGAGCCACACAGAGCGTAGATCCGACCCTGGCAAAGCTGGAGAGCCGTCGTGTTGCCCGGAGGAAGACGGAGAACGTTTTTGGGTTCTAGCATGGAAAACCCCAGGCGTTTCACTAATGTTTGCATGCCTTCCGCGTGCTTCATCTCCACTGTAGCGAGAAGGAAACCGTTGCCGAAGAAACGCTGCGCCGGCATGGGGCTTCCGCCTCCTCTCCGCCACCAAATTGGAAAGGTGTCCAGACACACTAGATCAGGGGTGGCCAGGCTGACCCGACCTAAGAGCCGCAAACAAAAACCACGAAGCTTCCAAGAGCCGCGGGGAAGGGGGGGGGGGCAACCTTTTGCCAGAGCAATAAACGAAACTCGAACTACTTTCTATCTGAGTCAAAAGTAGTCCAACTGTACGTAAGGTAGCAGTAGCACAAGACTACCAAACCGCAACCTGTCTTTCGATTTAAAACGCATTTCATCTCTTTTTGGGGAAGTGCTCGTGTGGCCGGGAGGGAGGCGGAGGAGTTGCCGCACTTTAACACGCGAAGAGCCGCATGCGGCTCGAGAGCCGCAGCTTGGCCATTCCTGCACTAGATGAAGTCCTTTTCCTCCGGTCGTTTCACGCAGCCAAGGAGAGCGTACACATCAGTAAAATTAATATTGCCTGTGCGTGTAACAGATTTTGAGAGGCACTCGTCCATTCTTCCGGTAGATATATTTAATTTTGTGTTTGTTGAACAAAAACAATAAATTAGCACTTATTTTATACCGTAGTAATCCATTTCATTGCACTAGAGGTGTGCAAATATTCATTAATATTTCACTTTTCCTTAAACTGATATTTGAACCAGTATGATGAACCTGTTTAAACCGGTTTGAACCGTTATTTTTTTTTCTGCTCCTCTAAGCTGAACTTGAACTGAACTGAAATAATTGAACCGTAACCTGAACCGAACCGAAAAGAGTTTTGGTTTGACACCCTGTTGGCATTATTGAGGGAAATCCTTAGCATCAGCGTTAAAAAGGACATTGAAATTTTTGCTACTGCAATAATCACTTTTCCTCTCAATGATAGCAACACTGACTAGCAGTTTAATTCCTAGAAATTTGTGACGTCTTTAAAATGCCGTGATTTCTTTGTATTTTGGGGTATGGGGTGGGATGAAGGAAAGAAGAGGAGAGGATTAGATGCGTATGTGATCTGATGATGCATACTTCCATAGCATGGATATATGAATTGCACTTATGCAATAAATGTGCCCAAGGCTGGTTCACAATGGCCTTTTATAAGGTACCAATATGTCTTCCCGTTACATGAATAAACTCCTACTATGCTATTATCGCCATAAAAAGCCCACGGTGAACAGAGAAGTAGTGACAGACACAGGGGAGGCCATCTTCTCAGATGAGACAGCACAATTTTATATAAAAATAAGAAATCAATGCACAGGCACCCGCTACAAATGCACGTGATATGGAAGTTGATATTTTTCATGAAATTATATGTAATACAGTGATGTGATTGCTGCGCCAAACTGCGCCAAGGGGCTAACCCTGCTACATCCTGCTACATTTCGCCTAAATATGGGTAATCTGCGCCAAGCCTGCGCCAAAGGACCAATTTAGGTCGCCTTTCAAAACCGAAACTAAACTGAGTACTGTAATTGAGCAGGCGTGTGTTACGTGGTGCAAGCGGCCGCCTGACGCAAAGTACCCTGCATCAATTGTCCACCCGGTCTTGCATGGTTTTCCCGGCGTCTCGCGTTTCGCGCTCTTGTCTTGTGGGTCTCGTCTCTCGTCTCTTTTTTTTATATTTTCAGCGACAGACGTGGATGTGTGCAGACGCTCCGATGCTAGCGGGCCGGGTACCAGCCATGCCGTCATGCTGTGAAACGAAACCACGTTTTTGCGCAGCAGGAGTTACTTTTTGAGCTGAAGCAACGGCCATGGGAAAACTATATTTGGTCACTGCCTTTCAGTCACCGTGGTCGCGAAATGTCGAATGTTGCCGTCCCCACATCACTGCAGATACGGTACTTTCTAAAATGAAACTAAGTACCGCCGCATGTTCATCAACATTCCTTTTATTGTTTAAATCATACGTTACTACAAATATCCATCTTTAATTCAAAGACTGCTCTGTCAAAGTATTGATTATCTAGATTCCTCTCGGTGGGCCTTCTTTCGAGAAGGACCTCGGTACGTGAAAAATCTGCCGTGAAAGAAAGTTGGTGAAGAGAAGTGAGCTAAAGAAAGGAAATGCCTGCACGCTGAACCCGCACAGCGTGCTTGTTTGTCTCGAATTCAGTTGTTGAACAATGCGCTCCAAGAACGTTTTGAGGCTGGCTCGCAATGTCTTGCATCGATGCACTCAGGTTCTTTATTTTTCGTGCGTTTAGCTTGTACCTTGTTTGCCGGCCTGGCAAGCACGCACCACTGAACTGTTTTTGTTGCATGGTCGAAAGTTACATTTTGTGTACAATTGGGGATAAGTTAGCGACAGAGCTGAGGGGCATGGTTTCGGTTTCGATCGGACAGCCGTTGTCTGCGCTCGCGCGACGAAGCATGCCCAACAGCAAGCCTGCCGAAGTTTGCCTCCTGTGCATGCGAACATGATTGCGTGACTGAGGCACCAGCCGGGACGCTTTCAATTCATTGTTTTACGTTTGCTTACTTTTGACGAAAATCTGGCACGTCGGGAACCAGTAAAACAGTGGCAAGCGGTTTTTCGAAATTGCTTGGCAGTGCTTACAGCACTGTACACTTGTGGGATGTCTGAGCAGCAAAAACAGAAGCAGCGAGTTCCGTCACAACACGTCACATCAGAACACAACACAACACAAAGTGTCCTTCGTTTGTACAGCACTTAAAACAAGTATTTTTATTTTCCTAAGAATATCTGCTCCAAAATCCACTTTTGCTGCTCCAAAACACTGTCTTGGCTGCTCCAAAAGCCGCTTTTTCTGCTCCAAAACACTGTTTTCGTTGCTTCAAAGGCCACATTTGCTGCTCCAAAACACTGTTTTGGTTGCTCCGAAACGTGCGCCAAAACGGCTTAGGCCAATCACATCACTGGTAATATCATTCTCAAGTCAAGAAACAACTCCAGGGAATTCAAATTCGCTGTCTCCGCAATCAATGTTGTCAGTTTCCATGTCATGCGAGTTTGTGCTGGATACTCGTGGTTAGTGTTGTGCGAATATTCCAATATTCATATAGTAGTTTTAAATTATTAATATTTGCTTTGAGATGAACTGCAATATTCACAATTTTTGAAGTGTTGATCGAGACGAGTTACCCCGTCGAGTGGGCTTCTCACCGAGCACCTGTGCACTGTGGGGAAGCAATACCCATGTTACTCATGGGCTCTGCAGGGGTCGCTTCCCCGCATTGCACACGTGCAAGGTGAGAAGCGCACTTAACGGGGCTAACGTGCCGCGATTACGCAGGAGCATGTGTTAGACAGTGGTGCCTTGTCGATCCGCGCTCATCATTTGTGCTTGTTTTTTTTTGTAAAATTTGAAATGCATATAGCAAGCAGACTTGTAAATCCCCTCGATTAGGATAGCTGCAACAATTTCATTGTTTACATGCCACAGTTCATAAATATAGGTATATTAAAATTAACTGAGCTTAGAAGTGGACAAGTGGAAGGTTGGATACAACCTTCACGAGTTCAGTCACATTTTTTTTTCTTCTTAAGCAAGGGCACGGTAGTAAAAGGCTTAGAGAAGCTATTTGATATTCGATTGAAAATATTTGGCCAAAACCACTATTCACCTTGAATTCGCATCAAACTCAAAATACACTATTTGCACATGCCTGACTACTCGTGTGCCTATTGGTTTGTTTTTGGATAAGAATTTGCCTCCTCATCTTGAAAGATTGCCCACTCCATATGTTTTAGTGCTCATATCTTCAGGGATGGACGTTTGTTTTGGATTTTACGGTACTCTCTTAGCTACTGAGACTTTTTGTTTTTATCTAGGAGCCTTACTTAAAGGAGCTGTGCAACAATTTCAGTTCTTTACTTAAATAATTTGTGAGTTGGTGTCTCGACCTTTCTAAAGAAAAGAACAAAAAACCGCTTCTGCCTGCATGTCCTAGCTTTTATTTTAAAAATTGACAAAGATTAAGGTTTTTGGCACCTCTCAACTCCTTCATCATCTTCCGAGTCACGTGCGCTGTGACGTCAATGGGGGGCGGCGCGGGGTTCCGGTGAAGCTCTCTCTCTAGAGCCATCAGTAAGCAGCGAGAACTCATCCGCTCGCGACCACGTGACCACGTGCTTGCGCAGCGTGATCAACATGGCGAAAGGAGGAAAGTCTCGCCCGGGTCCGGGCATTCCTGTCCGGCTCTGCCCCCCTCCCCCCCTGGCCTCTGACGGCTGTTTGCAGTAGCAGATAGAGCTGACAGTTTTGTTGACCTCAGATAGATGGCGCCACTAAAACTCCGTATGATAAAAGTTTTGTTGATGATACCAGCTTTTTGACACATTTATATTTGTTGGAACGAAAAGATTTAGAGAAAAATTACCTCTTATCGAGCAGGTATTTGCACAACTTGCTATCTTTTTGCAAGTCCCCCTTTGACGTCACGCCGTGTGGTTCTCATGGCCGCCGCTCGCGGCTGCATGTCGGGAAATATTCTAATTTTTGCCTCGCAATTACGCGTCGGAGTTGCAACATTTCGAAAGATGTGTTTTCTGTCCTTTGTGACATTATAAACAATCTCAAAAGTAGAAGATGCAAATTCTTTCAACATTAAAATTGTTGCACAGCTCCTTTACCTGCATTTATGTTAGCCCTTGCTTTTTTTTTTTTTTGCGTTTTGTCAAAGATTGTTAAACATGTTCTATGAGAATCAAAGTAGGTAATTGGCCTCAGTAAAAGTAACAAATATAAACTTTTTCTCCATGGTAGACATATATAGTGCAGTCTTTCAGTGCATCCAGAATCAAAGTGTATTTGGGGCAGTTTAATGGTATTTTTTCGTACGCATTTCTAAAAGACTGACCCCCTAGTCCTTGCTTGACGTCTAAAACTGGTTGGATGGGATGATTTCAGGACGTCCAGTGGAACATTATGGAACTTCCCATCTACATCGTTATGGGAGCTACTGGTAAGGACCCAATGTTTGATCTCTGCTGGAATTTCTGACACATGTCAATCAATCAATCAATGCTTCATGCAGACGGTACGTGCGATATAGGCTTAGCTGTCACTGTTCCAATGTGTGCCAAATCAATCAATGAAAACTATACAGACTATAGGTACTTCACAGCATTTGTTGCTGCCATCTATGCTCATGACAACTTGATCTCTGAGGGCTCAACTGCCACAATAATCTAAAAAAAAAGAAGAAAAAGACATCAGTAGACATTTTTTTAATGCGATAGTGTTAAGGAGCTCGTGTCGCAGAAAAGCCGGCGTCGGTGGCGTGACACGAATCCTGATTAGTCGATAGGGTCATGACATCACAGCCACATGACCTCACGCAGGAAGTTCAAACAACCTACAACGCTTGCACGAAACGTGACTATACACGTGGAATAAAAGAGATTAAAATGCATGACGCATAATGCGAATTAAAGGTCATGGCATGTCTCAAATGATTTCGCTTTATGGAGTCATTAACTTGCCTTAAAGAAAAATTCCAAGGATTTTAGGCGGGACCCGAACCCACAACCTTTCGGTTGCGAGCCAGACACGCTACTGTCTAGGCCACGCAACTGACTAGGCCACCGTGAATGAGAAGGCGATGTGGACTGGGCCCAATAACGCTATCGCATTCCACTCTTAAATGCAAAGCTTGAGCGTCCTCCAAGTTTTTGATGCGAAAGCATTAACTCTCCCGTGGAGCAAAGCCGGCATTGTCCGTAGCAGCGAAAAACGACACCTAAATTCCGGCTGAGCAAAACGAACAATAAATTCCCGTTGGCTGCGACGCGTCATGTGGCCCCATAGCAGCGACGTCATCGTTGCTAAGGAGCCGGTCGAACTGCTGAAGGTAGAGCGGGGGGGGGGGACACGGGTATGCGCTGGCCTGACGTTAGCACGCACCATTCAATCGTATGCTCAAGGACGACGCCATCCTTGGCGTCGTCCTTGAGGTTGTCCTCTATAGTCGGTGACAGGGCAAGAACTAAGTGGAAGCTCCCCCCACCTCTTTCCACTTTAGTAGAGCGAGCGCCGGACGGGAGGCGTCCTGCTCTCCACCGTTCGCGCCGCTGAAGTGCAAAGGGGTGGGAGGAGCTTTAACTTCGTTTTTGACCTTTCACTGGCTATAGGCATTGTACTCGACTTTGTCCTTAAGGTCATTCTAAATGTCGTCCTAGACATCCTCTAGGAAGTCATTCTCGACGTCGTCCCAGACGCCGTTCTTGACTGGTCCTCGAAGTCATCCTAGAGGTCGTCCTAGATGCTGTACTTGGCGTCGATCTCTAGGACATCGTCCTAAAAGTCGTCCAAGAGGTCGTCAGACGTCGTCCTCAACGTCCTCCTAGAGGCAGTCCTTGACGTTGTCCTCGATATGTGCACGGCGACTGCAGATGCTTCATCACGGAAGTCGTGAAGCCTTTGATACGTGTAGAAACATTACTCGAAAACATTTCACCCGTGGGACTATAACGCTTTCGCATTACAGGAGGGTACAGGAGGGCACAGTCTTAAGTGCCCTCCTGTAATTTTTGTCTATGTTTGTGCATAATATTTGTGTTGCAAGAAGGAAATGACACAGTGGCACTTTCTGCCCTTCACTGATAACGTCAGCTACAGTCATGTCTTTTTTATATGGACCCCGTTAATATGCAGCATGTGAACTAACGGTTTTAAGGCACTTCAGACGCCCCACAAAAATCGGTTCTACATAGGTGTAGCAGGCGGTGAAATTTTACAATGAAAAAAAATTAATTAATAAACACACTGCGTTCAAAAGAAGAAAAAAAAACGGTTCTGGGTAATCTATGTTGCCACTTCGCTGACAATACGCGTAGAGAGAAGTCCTGCCGGCCGATTCGGGTTTATAGCAGAAGATCTCGCAAAAGAACCCAAATCGGCCAATGCGCCGTCTGTCGGTAGCACTTCTTTCTACGTGAGCGTCGTCTGCAAAGTGGCGGCGTAGATTATCCAGAACAGGATTTTTTTTTTCTTTTAAACGAGGTAAGTTTTTTTTTTTTTCACTTTTATTTTTTACCACCTGCTTGCACCTCTGTAGTAAATTGCAGCGCGACATGTTGAGAAACCGATTTTTGTGGGCCATCTGAAGTGCCTCAAAAGCGTTAGTTAACATGCTGTAGATATATCCCACTATATAGACACGTGTTTTAGGGACGAACTGGGCGAGTGCATGCATTCTTGTGGTATTATGGACAACTCGCATTATGAATGATTTTTGGAGGGAATGAGGTGTCCATTTTAATGAGGCAAGACTGCAATGACACGAAAAAAAAGAAAGGATTCTTGCAGTTTTAAGAAAGGAAGTTTTTATATTTTCCCAAAAACTGCACTGACTCACGTCTGCTTTCTCGCAGTGGTTCGAGTATTTTCGGCGGTCATTGTATTATGGTTCTTTTTGCTTTTATTTTGTTCTCAGGAGGCCTTTTGGGAGCCATCTTTAACTATGTCAACTTCAGGCTGACAGTCTTCAGGATCAGGCAAGCGATTTGGGCTTTGCTTACGCCGTAGGATACGACTGCTCAAGTTTAAATTGAAAGTGAAGGCAATTCCTGTTTTTAGAAGTGGTGTTTTTTTGTTTTGTAGGGAACTCGATATGGTACACAATTTCACAAAATTTTAAGCCCAATGTTTTGATGACTCGGTTCGCAAGCGATAAAAATACTAAAGAAGGAAGATAAAGGGAAATCTGAATCTTGTATATCTTCTTTCTCCAAAAGCTAGCGTGCATAAACTGGAATGGATAGCTATTTGATGCTTCGTGTATCTGAACAATTTTCCGACAACAAAAACTTGTCGTCTCGTGTTTTTTTTTAGATTGAGTGGAATTATTTGTTTATTACTTTCATTCATTTATCATATAAAGCGAGGCATTTTGCAGCCTAAAATAAAACGAGGCCACAAAATTGGCGTAAGTCGGGAGAAAATATAAGTAAGCTCATAATAGATATGTGACAGGATGCAGCCTACATGAGCAGCCGTTCCGAGACCATTTTTACCACAAATGACTAGATTTGACAAACACTTATTTCTTACAAGATTGTTCATGTAGTGTGACTGAAAATGAGCTGTTTGAAGTTGTTTGCATATTTTTGCAATTAAGGCTTACCAACTTTCACTCCATCAAGGGGAGGATGAATGTTTAGTTGCTGTAATCTTGCGAACAAAATACCCTTTTATTATGTTTATTTAGTCAGATCTTTTAGAAATGGAAGGTGCCTCTTCCAAGAGTAGCTTTATCTCTTCTGCCGTAGTCAAGAAATGCTATGAAATCTTGGCAGAGGGCATTTCCTCCGAACTGAACAGAGGCTGAAGTTTTTTTGACATTCTGTGCTTGTGAATGCAAAAGGCTGGTTAGCCCAAATTTTCTTGAAGGCATAAGAGCTACAAAAATAAACGAAAGTAATGAATAGGACGAGGTCAGGACGGGTCTTGTCTTGTCTTCATCCTGTTCGTTACAATTTTGTCATTGTTTCTTGACCTAACTGGTGCGCTTCCTTCTGTTGAGCATGAGAGTAATGCCACCTAGATAATCTGCCTAGGTTTTACAATGTATATTTTAACTTGAAGGATAGTTTCCTAGTTCGACCTTCAGGAGGGTCAAAGTCTTCCTCAGATGCCCAGTAGATTTTGTACCGTTGTTTTTTAGATTCAGGTAAATGATTGATGAATTGACTGTTTGCTACGACAGGTACCTCTACCGTCGCTGGACGAAGGTGGTGGAAGCAGTGATGGTTGCCGTGGTGACGGCCTCGGTGGCCTTCCTGATGATTGACGTGTCTACAGACTGCAGGCCGCACATGGATGAATTTAAAGATGACTCTCTTCAGGTCTGTGGGACAGATAGTGCGGCTTCGTTCGTGTGGTTCGTTTACAGTCGCCGACCGATCTTTGGACTCTGAGTAGGGTGACCATATTCCTCAAGGTAGAAAACGGGACATTACATTACATTACAAACAATTTAAGGAAATAACCGCTCTTATTTCAAGACGTTACCACATTGCACTAAGCCCTAGCCTAGGGAACTGTCACACTCACAATTCAGTTGCGTATATGCATTGGGTTTCAAAGAGTTTCAGTTTGCTTCAACTCACTTGGTGCCAATTTGGGAACTATTCACTCCTGCGAAAACGGGACATGATTCTTTATTGGGACAAAAAGACGGGACGGCAGAAGCGGACCTCGAAAACGGGACGTCTGGTCACCCTAACTCTGAGGGGACCCCGAAATTGTCCGAATAATTAAGCGGTCCGAAAAATCGATTTTAGTGAAAATATCAAATTTCCGTGCATATTCTATTGCGTATTGGCTCCTTTCCACTTGCTTGATGTCAATTTTAAGTTTTTGTGCAACTTCTTCTTTATGTTGTTCGCTTTTCACTTGTTTGTTGATCTGTTTGATCGCGGTGCTGCACTTTGTCGACGCCTTCATTGGCACAAACAGCAAAGTTGAATTTGGCGCCATTTGGCACTATTTGTAGACAATGTTTAGTCCACCAAGCTCGCTTCATTACTAAGCCTATCGGCAAAAAACCTTCGCGCTCAAAGACCACAAGAATTGCAGACGGCCGCTCTTCTCGCGGTCGCACTCAAAAAGCAAGGATCGTGAGAAGAACTGGAGGAGTCATAAGAATAGGCAGATGGCAACCATGTTGGCTATAGTGGAACCGGAAAACCCTACTGTTGCTGCAACCCAGCTCGTTTATTGCGTAGGAGGTGGTATTGAGGCTACAGGGCAAAATCAGAACAACCAAAATGGTGGTGACTAAGCTCGTGGCGCTATCGCGGCAGCTGTTTTGTGGCTGTAAACTGAGGAAATCACACAAATTATCTCAGAGATATCGAGCAATAAGCCTTATGGCGTCAGAAATTTCGGTCAATGTTATGCATTAACTCTATGAGGTGAGTGACGGTCCGGCGAAAACGTCC
Organism: Ixodes persulcatus; assembly: GCA_013358835.2. Taxonomy (NCBI): domain Eukaryota; kingdom Metazoa; phylum Arthropoda; class Arachnida; order Ixodida; family Ixodidae; genus Ixodes; species Ixodes persulcatus. Next base: position 1,245,018 of record JABSTQ010010262.1, read on the forward strand.
GCACAATCGGCGTCGGAAAAAGTGGTCGGCATCTGTAGATAGGATAATGCGACACGAGCGATCGACCGATCGTGTCTGCTCGCGTCACTTCGAAAGAGTGGTCTCGTACATACTGACCTTTGCTGAGAAACATTAACCCGTCGCGAGCAGCAAGTTGCCAGCGATTATTGCGAGGGAGATCGGCGGCCGAGTGTCAACAGCTCGGCGCACGTGGAGCAAAGGTTCACGTCGCAGAGGATCCTGGGTTGAACGTTTCGATCCGGATGAGTGTCGTACCGGCGTGCGGTTGTGTATCACTACTGCCTCATTTACAACCGAAACACCAGATGCCCTTCGAGGCCGACTTAACCTCCGACTAACTAAGCAGGCACACAACACAATTGTTACGGGGATTGTTGCCCACCTTGCCGTGTCTTCGAAACCGCCGAAAGCACGCACGCCCCGTGAGAACGAAGCGTCGTCCCGTATCGAAAGTTGAAGTTGCCAAAACAGCGCCGACATTATGCTCGCGGCGAGTGCGGTACGGGGAGGCGTCGTTTTCGAACGCAGCCGGTCACGGCCTTGATTTGCCCAAAACTTCTCATGCCCCGCGAACGGCTTGGAGCGAGATCGGGTACCCGTGCCACCTCCGAAAGATGGCACGCACGCCGAATACCCGGGACACGGTTCGGTGCATGTGCAGTGGCAACAGAGCTATTTTGGGGGGGGTGTGCAAAGTTTGTGCGTGCACTATTCTAAAACTCTCTGCAGTGGAATCTCGTTGATTGAAACTCGCGGATAATTCAAACTAACATGCAGGTCCCGTCGTACGTGTTTCTAGGGAGGAAATTCCCGGTAATTCGAACTTTGCATTATTCAAACAAAGTTTTGGTCCCCCCCAGGTTCAAGTTAACGAGATTCCACCGTAATATCCTGAATTAAAAAATCAGAGTTCCCGCCTGATGGAAAGCTCGCCTCTTCGCTCCGTTGCAGCTCAACTGTTCGGACGGGCGGTACAGCGCGCTCGGCCAGATCTGGTTCCAGACGCCGGAAGCGAGCGTGCGCAGCCTTTTTCACCAGCCGGAGGGCAAGTGCTGAATGGGTTTCGAGAACGTCCTTCGTCGCTTTGTGTGTCTAGGCACTGCCAAGTTAGTTTTGAGCTGCACAGTCATGTATCTGCCGAGAGGAACGGGTAAAGTGATTGCGGAAGCAAGTATATAGTGGCACGAAGGATCGTGATGCCGTGGATTCCGTTCTTTCATGACTTGCTTTCGTTTGTTTCAGGTTGTTTTTTTTTACACTGTTGTACCGTAGAATATTGAGCCTCACAAAAGTATGAGATACCGCCGAAAAAATGGGGACGGTTGCTCATTAGGTCCACGAGCAGGAAAGGGGGCTCGTGGTGAGATAGTCCCACCCTCGTTTGATGGGTGGTGTCAGGGTCTGGCAAAACCGCCAGTGTTTAAGGCAGCTGCGACGTCCTTGTCGGGCCTGCTTTGCGCCATCAGCCCCTGCTTCGAGCTTTACCGCTCTACACCAACGCACGTGCGTAAACCTCGTTGCTTTGCACCAATTTTTTGGAGAAGTAGCTGGGCACAGAAGGGCACCTCAGTTGGCCCAGTGGGCTCAACAGTTAGCTGGGCTGAGCACTCGATATGTTGTTTGCCTACGTTTTAAAGGTCTCGAAAGCAGAGGGTAGACGCTTACTGCGAAACGGATGCATGTTCGGTATTTTACGGTAATGTCAGTGGTTTCGGGGTTGTACGAATTAAATTTTAAAGTTTGTACTATTTGTTTATTTAGCGAGGTGAGCTTCACACTAAGCATTTCTCTAATATTTCGACTTGTTCGTTACCATCGTAAAGGGGCTGAAGAAACGAAAGCGGAGGCAACCCAGAGCAGGCGGACCCCGAGTCGGCAATTTTTGTGCAAAAAAAAAAATGTCCCGATTTTGAAATGCAGGTGTGTTCGTTCTCGACAGTTCTGCCCCTTAGGAGATTGTTTCCCTGGAGCTCGGGGAATCTCACACCTATGTCCCGTTTTCTGAAACATAAGCCCCGAAAAACGCCAATCTTTAGGTTCGCAGCATTTGCTGTGATTTTCGGTGATTTTCTGTCCGTATATTCGCAAAATCCTCGCAACACCGCGCGTGCAAAAGGAGGGATGCAAAGAGTCCCGCTAAGTGCCACACATTTAGAATGCCTCAGGGAAACACCAGAGACAGCCAGTATTTTTGTTTGATGCCAAAAAGCGCCGAACCTGGAAGAAGAAGAAGCAAACCCTCACAAAAACACCCCCAAATTCGAAGAAAAATCAAAGTGAAACGAACCCCGAAAACGTGGAACCCCCACTGACAAGTGATGCCGCGGCCCTGCAGGGTCGTGGAGCGCCGCCACGCTGGGGGGCTTCTTCGTGGTGTACTTCTTCCTCAGCTGTTGGACGTACGGGCTGAGCGTGTCCAGCGGAGTCTTCATCCCCACCCTGCTCGTGGGGGCCGTCTGGGGCCGCCTGCTTGGCATCGGCGTGCGCGCCATTTTCCCCACAGCCGTGAGTGCCCGAAAGATCGCCTCGAGCGCTCCTCTTTAACGAGAACGAGAAAAGCGGCCAGTTAAAGGGGTACTCCGGCATTCTCTTTGTAGTCCCCGATTTGCCTCAAAATTTGCTAATCACACCAACAAACATCGCAGAAATAGTAACCCTAACATTGAGCTAAAATAATTTTTTTTCGTGAAGTTGTTGAATTACAAGTTTGGTCCTCACCGTGTTTTTGAAAGTGAAAGTTTCTGCTGGCAATGAGGAAAAAGTGATGTCAGCAGAAGGCAGGGGTTCACTCCTTTGGATTGTAGACTTTGTTCCCATCTGATTACAAGCAGTTTCACGGTATCAAATGGATGCTTTGGAAGCTGGCTCCAGCGCCCATGCAGCTGCACGAAGCAAATGCTCAGCATAGTCCATTTCTAGACTGCCCGCTCGATCTGCAAGCCTGCCTTCGTCATGCCACTGAAAAGTGTGGGAATATTTGAATGTTGGTTTTGGCATCATTTTCACTTGGCGATTTCACAATAACTATTCTGAATTTTGCTATACTAGATAGCATCCTGGAAAGGTTAAAGACGGGTGATTCCGAAAATATAGTTTGTTGAGGTGACTAAAACAATCGCCGGAGTACCCTTTTAACAGCTGGTTCACACACTTGTGACTGCTTACGACCTCGTGCCCTAAAACCTCTTAGGATCTTTTACAACGAGAGAATGATCTGTCGTCATCTTTTGGGTTTCCGTGGGACTTTTGCCATTTCCGTATATTCACCATTTTTTTGCGCATCATTCTTTTGTTTTTGACTAGAAAAAAAATGTTTTGACAATGCTACGAACGACCGTTTCTCAAGGACAGTATGTACGTTCGGTGTCGTGGATGCGGCGAAACCTTCGCTCTAGTGAAATGCAGTACCAGAGTCGCCTCGTAGATGGTGTGGTATGTGGACCGCCACGAGCCAGCAACGTGCACGTTTGGTGTACAAACGGCGACTGCCACCCCGTGTCCCCTCCCGTGGCAGACGTGGGTGAACCCGGGCAAGTTTGCGCTGCTGGGTGCGGCGGCCACGCTGGGAGGGGTGGTGAGGATGACCCTGAGCTTGAGCGTCATCCTGATCGAGGCCACCCGCAACATCACCTTCGCCCTGCCAATCATGATCGCCCTCACCGTGGCCAAGTGGGTCGGCGACTTCTTCTCCGAGGTGGGCCCCGTCTCGAGGGGGATGCTCGATTTCCAGCGTACCGAAAATGACCAATTGGTTTTGCCCGCTGCACACGAATGGGAAGCGGATGAGCGGCATGAAAATTGAAACGTATGTATTCTAGTTTCCGGACTATAGTCCCCAAGTACAGACCGTAGTCCGGACCAGACTGTAGTATGGACCGGACCATGGTCTGGACCGGACGGTAGTCTGGAAATGAAAATTTGGGTTTGAAACTACAAGTTTTTGGTCAGGTAATCCGCACGTAGTGCCCGATCCGAGCAAAAAAATTATTGTATGCAGCACACCCTGACAAATGTCCGCTGTACTAGCTCACAAAGAAGCTTGTATCATATATAAATTAACATTAGGGAGTTTTAAAATAACGCGCACAATTTTAGTGCTTGTGTTAGTGCTAAATTTATTCCTTGCGTCAGCGCACACCACACAAGGCAGTTTTGTAGCGTGAGCTACACTGGCCGAGGTTGAGCAGTTTCGCGTGGCTCGCATAATGAGCCGTGCTGCGCATGCGCGAGGAGCAGTTGCGTCGCACGGCGCACAACTGGCGCGCCAGAGCCGCCGCCGCCGCGTGCTCCGCCGCAGCCGCGCCCGCCTCGCCGGTCTGCGCATTCCAGAGGAGTGACGTCATAGCCGCAGCAGACGCACTGGCGCCGCCGCGTGACCAGCTGTGCGCTTCCGTTGCGGAGTAGCCAAGTCTGACGCTGCACCGGAGCCGCTTGATAGCGCCTCTCATTTTGTGCGCATAAGCTCACGCTACGTATATCCTGGCATAGCCGAGCTAAGCCACCGCAATTTTTTTAGAATCGTGCTTCTCCGCCTCGACGAGAAAACCCGAGCGTCTCGTGCTTGCAATGCCACCAAGATACAGGGACAATTTTTATTTCACGCACCAAATGCTGTAACTTGAGAAAGAACAAGTGTTTTGATCCAGAGTAACATTTTGGATTTGTTTAAATGTGAGAATGCGAAGCTACCGGTCGTGTCCACTTGCATTGCCTTGGCAAGAGAGGTCTCGTGCACTGAGCTACGCACACCGTACCTTTGCCGAAAAACATTTGCGGGTCGTAAGCAGCAAGTTGGCGGCATTCGTTGCCCACCTTGCTGGGTCTTCCAAACCGTTTGTGACAGGCACCTCCCGTAGGAGTGCAATGTCATCTTGTGTTGAAAATCATAGTCACGAGGATGACGTCGCGCTTGCGACAACCGCCAAAGTGGCCGCAGCCGCGGCGGCCACGGTCCTGGAAGTTGCCGTTTTCTAAATTTGCTCGTCTTGGAGGAGCACAAAGGCTCTTAAAGGGCAACTCCAGCCAAAACTCAAAATGAAATAAATTACTGTTATCGCTGTAGTGGCACAAAATACGACCCCAGCCAAAAAATTACGTCCGGGCGACGCTGCATTCTCAACTAATGCCGATAATAAAAATGCGACCCGCCGCGAGCCGCTGCTCCTTAGCGGGCGGCCAGCGGGTTGCCGATCGCTAAAGCAACAGCGGACCGTGACGTCAGTATCATTCTCTTTTTTTTTTTTTTTTCCTCCAGTCCGGACGGGCGCACCCGTTGCGCGCGCTTCTTTGAGCCGCTACCACCGCTACTTCGGCTTGTGATTGGCGTGTTTAGCCGTTGCTTTTATCTGTAGCCCGTGTAGCTTCGGTGTAGCCTTTTGTTTATTTGTTTGTGAGGACTCCAAGACTCGTTTTAGCGCGCAACTCAGTGCGCCCAAGACTGTCCAGCTGTTCTTTGGAAGATGCCGAGTACAACTTGTAGCGCTGTGGGCTGCTCAAACAACCCGCTGCGCAACCCGGAGGTGCTTCTTCATAAGTTTCCAACGGGTCGGAAATTGGCGAAGGTGTGTGTAAATCAGGGGCGAATTTAGAGGGGGGGTCCGGATGTCCTGACCCCCCTCTTGATTTCTGCATGTGTAAAATTTAGGGCGTAAAACGAAGGAGAGGGGGAGGAGGTTCCTAAACATAAGGTACGCTGACCAACACCTGACCCCCCCCCTCAGGAAATTCCTGCATCCGCCCCTGGGGTGAATGCAGTTCGACCAGTGGACTTTGGAAAGCCTCGGACATTCAATGGAGCATTCACGCTCCATTGAATGTCCGTTGAATGGGAAAGGGTGGGCATGTAGAGTACAACCACTAACTAGCTGCAATCACTGAAGTTTATAATGAAAAGGAAAACAGAATGTTCTGCTTTGCGTCACTGCTTGTTTACTACGCAACCTCGTGCGTAGTACACAGGTCCGTAACGACTACTAGCGAACAGCCGGCGCGTGAAGCTCGATCATGCGATATGAACATTCGCCTCCCAATCGTTCGAACCCGTTACGCAGCAGTATTAACATTGCGCTTATGGATACCATAAAGGATTTAAAAAAATCGCGAAAGTTTGGATTTGTAAGTTACAACACTAATTTACCCAAGTTCGGCTGGAGGTAAATATAATATTTAAAAATGCTCCAAAAAAACAAAAAAACTTGCCTTAGTCAAAAGTTACGATGGAAAACTTTTAAAATTCTATGTATTCTAATAAAAAAAAGTGTTCTTCTCACCTTGCTAACGTTCTCTGTTTTCCTCTATCACCCACAAAAACTTTTGCTAGCTTTGAGAAGAAAATGTCTGCCTAATAAACTTTCTTTTTCTTTTAGTGCGGCAAGTTTTCTTATTTTTTTATTTTTTTTTATTTTACAAATTAGATTCACCACCTAGACGCACTTATATGGTAAATTAGTGTCATAGCTTACAAATTCGGATTTTACGCGCCTGAGGAAAAAAGAACAAAAAAACAGACGTGTACAGCCCAGCACACGTCTGTTCGGGCACCGCGGCCCGCGCCGGAGAGCTTCAAAGCTTTGTGTCTGGGACTGATCCGCAGCGCGAAAGCGAGAGGGCCCCCAGTACTGTACGTCACTGGCAGCGCGGCGTGGAGCAACGCCGCTCCATCCACGGAGCCCCGATGACAATTTAGGCCTAGCGGTGAGTACGGGAGACAGCAAACACGGAGCCGCTGAGTACGGCACCGAACGAGTTCACTCGTTTTCCAGTCGCCAGCTTTTGGGTATACAAGCGACGAGTACGGCATAGTGCACGCACAGCGGCGGCCGCCGTGTGCGGCACCGAACGAGTTGACGGGTTTCCCAGTCGCTAGCTTTTGGGTATACGCACTAACCCTTGCTACATATGCTGGATAACTACCACGTATACAGAATTAAAACAAAATCAGCTTATCTTCTATCTTTAGACGGCTAGCGGAACAGAGGAAGGTGCCGCTTGGCCTGCGTACTCGTTGAACGAGAACGATGTTGACGTCACGTCCACGATTTCCAGTGTTGCCGGGGCCTCGAGCGGCTAGTTCCGGTTTTGTCGGCCGCGCCCCAAACAGAACTTTGAGGCGTCAATATCTTTAAAACTACGCACGATAACGAGAAAAAAATTACACCTTGCAATTCAGGGACGCTGGCTGCGCTAAAAACAGTCATAATCCCAAAATCGAAACTATGGACCGGAGTTGCCCTTTAAGTGCACTGCTTCCAAAAAATAGCGCGCGCAAGACACGGTTAGTGTTTGGCACGTGCCGTGGCGATGCCGCCATTCCTTGCGTACGTAAAGTCATTGTGTATGCTATTCTGAAACTCCTTGTTAATATACTCTTTTTTAATAAAATTCTTCACTTTTTATCACAGTGAACAACCTAGAAAAAAGAAAAAACCTGTAGTCTGCACCTGCAGATTGTCTGCATCGGGTAAAATTTCAACTTTCATAGTTTGCGGACTATAGTCCGGAAAATGAGGTACGCGTAAATAATGGGCCTAACTAGAGTTGGTAACTATTTATGCTGGTCAATAGTTCATCCAAGTAATTGCGGTACAGTAAACTTTCGTTAGTTCAACCTCGGTTAATTCGACTTTTCGTTTAATTCGATCGTGTTCAAAACTCCCGGCGAGCGCCCATACATTTCTATGGGAGGAAAAGTGCGATAGTTCGAACTCGGGAAGACTCCGCATCAGATAATTCGTCCCGAGCGAATGCGCGCGGGCTCACATTGCACGGCACCACGGCAGAAAAACCACCAACGTACGGCGAAACACGGGCCCTTTGCTGCAAAGCCGAACGTGCGCAAATATGTGCCTGCTCCTCTATGCCGTTGAGATGGAACCTAGCGAATGACACGAGCCAGCGCAACCAATCTGGCGTGGAGTAGCGCGGAGAACATAGCACGTGGTCGGGCACGCACGAGCCAGTGCGCGCTCTCAAAGCGTTTTTTCTGTAGCATCGCGAGCGCTTCATCTTGCAGACCAAAAAGCGTAAGTTCTTTTTTTTTTTTTTTCTTTTTTGTTGCTGACGGTTTGGCCGTCCGGCGCCAGAGTCGGCTCAAACTTTCTCAGCGCGCGCTCCCTCAAAGCGCTTCTCCGTAGCATTGTGTGCGGTCCATCTGGCGCATGGGAAAACGCAAATTATCTTTTCCTTTTTTTTTTTTTTTTTTTTGTCGCCTTACTTTTCTTGTTTTATTTTTTTATTATATATATATGGGTGGTTTCATCTCAAATCGTGCAGGCAAAAAGGGTCGAATTTTTAATTTCGCTGAAAAAAATATATGTTATGGTGCCGTCTCTAAAAACGCAGTAGCCGCAAACCGCAAGTCCGTCGGATTTTTTGTTCTCGACTTACGAATTTTAGAAGAGGCCGCGGCGGAAAGCAGTGTTTTTCACATCCGTCGTGGGTCGGATGTTTCGCTCGATCTCCCGTCGTGGATTTTCAGTCCACATTATAGTATTAACTTTTTTCAAGCACTCTGTGGGTACAGGTAAAACGCTATAATACCATGAAATAATTTTAGGCGTTTTGCTTTTTTTCTGCAAAAATGTCAAAAACGCCCCCTCGGTCAATTGTTGACGAACTTTGACAATTAAATACTGGCGATCTACTTAAGTTACATCAATATTTTTTTATTATGTCTATGGAGAGCCCCAAACACGCTCTTTATAGATATTATAAAATGATTTAGCTGTATTAAATATCCTTAGCGGGACATCTATGTTAATGTTATGCGAAAACCAAAAAGTACCAATTTTAAAATCAATTTTCTAAAAAAAAAACATTTTTTTATTTTTTTTAATTTTTTGTTAAAATGTAGATATGATAGTTGTCTACTCGAAAAGCAAGTCTAGTAAGTGTATATTTTGTTTGTATGTTCTATATTTAAGCATCAATATTGTACAAAAACGTGTGTTTACGGCTTGAAAGGGATTTGCGAATTGCGCGTCTTCACAAACTTTGAAATATTTTTGCATTTTTTTTAAAGCTCCCACGTAAAAATGAAATACAGTAGTTCCACCCTGTTATATTTATTGATCATTTAAATTTTATTATAGGCGGCAAGCTACATTGGAGCAGTTCAAAAGAGAAAGCGACACTTCTTAACAGACCAGCAGGCGTCGTAAATTTTTAATGTATAGAAATCGGCAGACGTCGTATTGATTCGGGACCTTCATTGGCCTATATTAACGTCCCGCCCTTTCGGAACCAGCAGATGACCACGACCTTTCGCGCTCGTTGTGTTAGATAGGACGGCCCGTGACAGTAAAGCGAGCAGCGCACCCTGTGTCACGAGGAGTGAAATGGTACGAATGTGTCGTTGACGCGGCGAACAGTGACGGCCACCCAGGAGGAGTCAGTCAGTCAGAGTATTGCAGAAGGGAAAGCAAAGGAACTGTTGCCTGGGAGGATGAGAACACCACAGCCTTACAATATCGATGGTCAACAACAGTTCTGCCTGCCAAAACAACGCCGCGTGCGAGCTAAAACTGGCGGCGCGGGCACGCACACGAAGATGGGCCAGTTTCGTTAGGGATGTGGGAAAATTTTGAAACCAGCCATCCGTGCACGCGTGAAACGATACCGCGTATTTGCCCAAGCTTCGAACGCCCTATCCTAGAGATGGCCGTGCTCTGCAAAGTGGTTGTCCTGTGCTTGTCCTCCGTGTTTTATTCTTTCAATTTTATGTACTCTATCTCCCTCCGCGGAAATCCGATAGCACCGAAGGGTTATCTCTTTTGTAAACAGCAAAGCCCGGAGACTAGCATCAAAAACGAGCGTGTTGGTAAATATACTTGTGTCTATTCTGCCCGTAGGCTAGTTGGGTCGAAGTCAGCCTCCTTGTCAACTATAACCGTTTGTGAAGAGTGGTCTTCTCCCGAGATGAAAAGTTAGCGCCGGCTGACGTGTTCTTTTGAAAAAGGGAAGGGGAAAGAGAAAGTTTCAGTAACTGCATGCAGTGACTACCTCGAAAGCTCCTCTCACGATATGAAGCTCGAGGCATGTTACGTCTCGGTTACCTTCTGGCGCACCGCTGCTTGAAACTATTCTTGATTTTGTTCCGCACAGCCCCGACGGATGTGCGGAACAGAGTGAAGAATAGATTCGAGCATCATCTGGACGCTATCATCCTGCCAGGCTTCAGTGTCGTGGGACTGGACTCGGCGTCGGTCAGTTAAGACTTTTTTTATTTTATTTCGTGAGTGTTTTTTTCACTCCGCTGAACTTTGTTTCTCGGGTGCGGTTCTGCTGAACTTTTTTTTTTTTTTATGTTTCGTTACTAACTGCTTGTTAGCATTGTTTACTTGTTTGGTTTATTTCTTCATGGCGTAGCGGCCTGACGGTGCTGTAGAGAGCGTGTTCGCACGCATTTGGTTGTGTCCCGTTTAGGGAATGCCCGGAGGAGTTGGTTTTTATACTTGCCGCATGCGGCTGAGTTTTTCTGTCTTAATTAATTTTTTTTTTTCCTTTACGTGTCGTTGACTTCTTTGTCTGACTCTCCACCAGGCGTGGACCTATCGCCTTGCCACCGCTCGAACCTAAATCTTTTATTTTTTTACCGCAATTTTCGTTAAGATCGGAGTTGGGTAATTTTATTCTTATTTATTTATTTTTATTCCCTACCCTTCTCCGTGACAATCTCTCCGTGTGTTTCGGATCGTTTTTGTGTCATCACTTTTGTGTATTACGGAAGTGAAAGGCGTGATCTGTGCGATTACGGAAGTGAAAGGGTGATCTGTGCGATGTGCGGTGAACAAACCCTAGCGTTTGGTTTCGGAAAGAATGGTATATAATAGATCAATGATGTGGTGATTTTTTATGTCTTAGTAATATGACAGCTAATAGCTAGTCATGGTAGTTTACAGTGAAAGTTTTATAAATCGAAAAAATACAACGTCTGTGCCTCTTCGATATGGAAGGTCTACTAGGCCTGCTGATTTGATTAGATATGTTTCTCGTGGTTTCCCGCTCTTTTCAAAACATAAATAACTATTCAATACCACAAAATGCGTTTATAAGTGATTACAAAACGCAGACGAAAATTCAAGAAAACTTTTTGCAATTCATAGAAGCGCACATCTTTTTTTGTCTGACTTAGGTCTTGCAAAACGAAGACGTCGTTTTCCGATATTGAGGCTTAAATATAGAACATACAAACAAAATATACACATTCTCGACTTGCTTTTCGAGTAGACAACTCTCATATCTACATTTTAACAAAAAATTAAAAAAATAAAAAATGGGTTTTTTGAGAAAATCGATCTTAAAATTGGTACTTTTTGGTTTTCGCATAACATTAACGTAAACGTCCCGCAAAGGATATTTAATACAGCTAAATGATTTTATAATATCTATAAAGAACGTGTTTTGGGCTCTCCATGGACATAAAAAATATTGACGTAACTCAAGTAGATCGCCAGTATTTAATTGTCAAAGTTCGTCAACAATTGACCGAGGGGGCGTTTTTGACATTTTTACAGAAAAAAAGCAAAGCGCCTAAAATTATTTCATGGTATTAGAGCGTTTTATCTGTGTCTACAGAGTGCTTGAAAAAAGTAAATATAATGTGGACTGAAAATCCACGACGGGAGATCGAGCGAAACATCCGACCCACGACGTATGTGAAAAACACTGCTTTCCGCCGCTGCCTCTTTTAAAATTCGTAAGTCGAGAACCAAATATCCGACGAACTTGCGGTTTGTGGCTACTGTGTTTTTAGAGACGACGCCATAACATATATTTTTTTCAGCGAAATTAAAAATTCGACCCTATTTGCCTGCACGATTTGAGATGAAACCACCCATATATATATATATTTTTTTTTTTTGTAGTGCGTGATTTTCCGGGGACGTGACGTTTAGTTACGCTGCTCTCCGAAGCATGCTTTTGGACACGCGTTTTAAGCGCAGAGGGCAGCAGACCATCCCTGAGTACTTTGAACAATAAAAGGAAGTTTAATTTTAACCGTTTTTCTGTCCTTTTTTTCTTAATTTGGTCATTCGGATAATTCGACCAAATTTCAAGGTCCGGTCGAGGTCGAGTTAACGGAAGTTTACTGTATAACGAAATGATTGCGCGAAAATGTAAAGGTTATATTGTGAGTCCCGCAACGATGCCTTTTTCCTGCCAATCGCGATCGGGCTCGACGTGGCCAAGTGGGTTGGCAACTATTTCTCGCAGGTAAGCGCAATCCCGACCGTAGCGAGGATAACGTTCAATTTACAGTGCCTCAAAAATGGCTGATCGGTCTCATCTTTTCCATCTGAGTAGAAAGTGCTGGAGTGGAAACACTCCAAAACACTACATTGGCACCTTTTCAAACTTGCTCAGGTAGGGCTACGATTGACACCAATAGCGATCGCCTAGGTATGTGCCCAAAGTTAGCAGATTCTTTTGCACTGGTAGTTTTCTTGACAGCCTGCGAGATGCAAGAGAAAGCAGGAAAAAGAAGAAGGTGATCGCTCGTTCCTGTTAACAGTGCCACACTGCTGACTGCCTGCTCCTGCTTACAGGTCTATACACAGAAGTAATGTGCCTAACTAGAATTAGTGGCTTTTACTTGCTGGTCATAACTGAACTCGGCTGAAAAGTGGAGAGGTCTCTGTGACATTATTTACAACCTTGCATAAGAAAAAAAATAAAAAAAGGTCGCACTGTGTGAAATTTTTTTAGCTTGAAGATTTGCAGGGGACAAGTGCCAAACCTCGCTTTGAGTGTCAAAACTTACGAGAACGTCTAAGTTATAGACGTGTCCGGCATTGTTGTGGCGGTCTTACTGAGCGGTTATCCTGAACGAAGCTTTAAACTACCTTTTTTTTTTTACCTAGAAAGGCACATTGAAATGCCCCAAAAGGTTACCCCACCCCCAATCCAGCCATCCCCGATGAGCAAGTAGAAGCGATTGAATAGCGGACTTCATATATTTATAACGCATCTAATCAACTATTTGTCCTTGCACTTGCAGCATAAGTGTCAACTAATCTTTTGTTGCTCTTCATAAAAATACTTTGTAGGTGTTGATATATCTTGTGTGACAGATAGCTAGATGTTTTACATTACAACCTCTCGATGTTAACTTTCTATGGTCTACTTCTATGCAATTATGTCCTGCAATTCCTCACCCCTTTGCAAGGCTTGCAAGGGCTCAATAGATGATGATGACGATGATGATGATCATCTATTAGCTGAAGTTGAGGCTCTGCTATATTTGGCATTGGCCTATCTTTTCCCATAAAAGCTATTTGTAACGTGATTTCTCTTCCATTAGCAGGAGCTATTTGCGAGATAAGTGTATTATAAAGAAACACCATATTTTTCGATGTGTAAGTTGCAGTTCCATTTTCTAGATTTGGATCGGCGTGTCTTGTACATCGTTGCGGTTTGTAAGTTTTTTTGCTTTTTTTTTTTTTATAACGGCAGACGGTGGTTTAATATAACTATTGGGGTTATATTTTTTTGTTTGATTTGTTGACAAAACTATTAAAACAGGCTGCTCCCGGTTGTACATAGTATACCACAATCACAATGCAGCTTATTGGGCTTATGGACGCAGTTTCACTACACTGATTGTGCAAAGAAGTGTGACTTGTACAAAGGCACGACTTATATGCCAACTTTTTCAAGAAAATGGATGTTTATGAGAAACGTAAAGTATATATACAGGGTGGCTCCTTTTTAGAGTTTACAGATTTGTTTAAAAACAAGCCGTAAAAGTTATACTGGATTGTACGGCCAGGGTGGCATAACATAGGGGACTAATCGTCACAATAAGTAGAAAATTTAGCTAAAATTTGTTAATTAATTTCTTAATTAGTGAAAACATGGTTTTAGTTAGAAACTTGCCGAACATCATCGAGAACAAATAAATCGGTAAATTTAAGAAAGCGCACCTTTGCGCTTCTCACGAGCTTCGAATCTTTCTCAAATTTACAGTCGCCAACCGATTTTTCGAACGGCGATCATTTGAACTTGTTCGATATTTCAGGCTTAAAGGAGGAACCATGACCTACCCGATAGAAATGGAGAAATGGTGGATATTCACGATTGATGTTTCGGACAGCTTAAAGTCTGAAAGTTAAATTTTTCGGACAAAATCGTCGTGAGCGATCAGCGGGAAACACCACCGAGAAGCGGCCATTTTAGATTCTATGTTGGCTGCACATGGATTGGCTTTGTTTGGCAGCTCTACTTGAGTGCTGCTAAGTCCTACCGCTAGGTGACACTATGCTACGGCTTTCTTCGGAGTGAATATAGTTTTCACATTTAAATATTCTAAGCTTAAAGGGTAAGACAAAATGGCTAGGTGGCGTAAGCTACCGCCCGATCCAAAGGGCTCAGCCGTATTCATCCATCCATCCATCCATCCATCCATCCTTTTTCCCTCTAGCTGCATGTCATTATCATTATCATTTTGCTTTGTTCGTTCGCCATTCTGCAGTCGTGGACTTGCGCCTCTCGTCTCGTCTCGGTGAATCGTGTTTTCAAACCACGCTGGCTTGAACGTCATGGCCCAATCTGTTCTTCCGCCACCACAAAGTGACGCGAAGAAGCGCGGACAGTGGTCGACCATATTGCTAGAAATGAAGGCAGCGATTCGCAAGCTAATAGAAAGTGGCCGAACGCAAGCGGAGGCGTAACATAAAGCAAGGCACTATTGAAGGCATTTTTAAGCCCGCTTAGACATAATAAAGGGAAGTTTCTTAATCCGCTGATTTTTTTGGCTCCTCTATCGTTCGAGCATTTTTTCGGTCCCTGCAAAGTTCGAAAAATTGTTCGGCGAGTGTACTGATTTAGTGGTTTTCAATGACACTAAAGAAATTTGTAAATGAAATTTTTTATTTCTTTTAATAATTAAAAAGTTGGCAGATTTTAGTTAATCATCCAACTTTGTGTGACGATTAGCACTTTTTATTATGTGGCCCTGTAAAGCCTAGAAAAGAAACAACCTGTATAAAATTTCGACTTACCTGCAGTCTGGAAAATAGGGTGTAGCCTCACGCATACCGCGGGGTACAGTTGACAATCTGCAACGTGGCTCACAGTGAACATCCTCTTGTCACTGCAGGGTCTGTACGACATCCATCTGCAGCTGGCGGGAGTGCCCTTCTTGGGCTGGGAGGCGCCCTCCAAGTCGAGCCACATCTCCGCCAGGTGAGGGAGGGACGCCGTCCTTCCTCAACCCTCCCTTCGGTGCCGGTTCTCGAACTGCAGGGTTCAAAGCTCAGACGAACACGCTATGGCGCAGTTCCGCGAAACGCCATCTGCCATCTGATAAACCACGCTGCACCATGTTGACAAAAGGCGTCTGCCACTTTTGTTCCTCTGTTTGCACGAGGACGCTTGGTTATCGGCGTCGTTTTCGGCGGTCGCAAAACGCCGAAACGTGGCGAGTGGCCTTGTCGACGACGGGACTCAATACGATAGGGGACATATTTTGGTTGCATGAATCCGAGTTTATTTCGATTTGTTTCTCTTCGGTGTCGGCATCTGAGGGAGCCCTTTATGTACGCCAACAATTCGCCTTCTCGACCACAGTCTTGTGTTAAGTTCGAATACAGACCAGTATGTATAGAAATAGAGTAGCAGTCAATCCTTCCTCATGTTCCCAACTACTTCAGAACATGCAGTCAATCATGCTGCAAAAAAAAAAGGAACAACCTCGATTGAGCTTGAAAACATTGCCTCCGTGTAAAGAAAGACATACAGTGAAAGTTCAACATATCTTCCATCAAGATTTCGATCCAGAAGTGCCTATGTCATGAGAAAACAACCTAGAGGGTTTGTGTGAATTTAATCGGTGGAATAGTCCCTCCATTAAAGAAAGGCAATGCCATAGCATTTGACGTAGTCCGCAGCAAGGCACCACAAAAACACTGCTCCATTTTTTTTAATCTTTTTTTACTCCTGCCTTTTTTTCTTTTTTTTTTTTTTTTTTTAAGAATGGTTTGAATATTAAAGAAATACATTTTTGAGCTTCAGATTCTGTGCAAGATCCTACCTTATAGGTAGGGTTCCGTGTTTTCGGATAAATCTGAAAAACATTCGCTGGTAAATTTTCCAACAATTAGGATTTATCCAAAAAACTTGGAATATCGAGGACACAGCAACAAAATAAACAGCGAAAAAGACGGAGTTTTACAACTAAACTTTATAAGAGCACAAGGTCAGTGGTCCTGAGGAGGTTCCACTTCAGTTTCCTTTGAAGTTTGGAACTACTGACAAAAAGGGGTTTGCTTTTTAGCACGTCGAGGTTCCTTCGGGACGGCGGGTCATGGTACCCTAACCTTAATTATTTTGTTTTCGAATTTTTAAATTTTACTCGGTAAAATAAACTCCGATAAACCTAGAACCCCAGCGAAAAAGAAACTCAGAAAAACAACATCCGAATTTCACAAGAAATAAACTCCGGAAACACAGAATCCTACTTATAGGTTATGCAAAAGTTTGTTTTTCTCTATTTCGTCGCATATGCCAGGTGTTCCATAAAGACTTTCGAAAATTCCCACCAATATGGTAGTCGAGAAAAAAAAGACTCTTTTCGGAAACAAACCACCAGCCACGGCGGACATCAGAGATTGCGAAAAACATACTAATTAGCTAAAAAAAATTAACCGAAGTTTACTATTTAACTCTTGAATTAGTGAAAGGAGACATATGGTTCTAATCAGAAACTTGCCGAGCGCCCTCCAAAACCCCTAAATCAGTCAATTTTAGTATGTGCTTTGGCATCCCTAAAGTCTGCTGTGACTGGCAGTTTGTTCCCAAAAAGAGTTTCTTTTTTTTTTTTTTTCAACCATCGAATTGGTAGAAATTAACGAAAGTCTTCACTGAAACACCCGGTATACTTGGCACCTGTTTACAAGAGTTTACTGTCCCGCCTGCTCTGTGATTAGGTTGTCATTTATCAGTATGCTCGGAATGCTTTCATGTTTCTCTTTTTAGAAATGCAACAGAATTTATATCCCTGAAGGATGTTTGTTGCAGCTTATTAGCTAAATTTAGCGGAAAACCTGATTGCTGTTTAGGCTGTCACCATATTTTTCTGTCTATAAGTTGCACCATCGTATAAGTCCCACTTGTACGGTCGGCACTGCGAATCTGCATCGATAAGCTTAGATATGTTACCGTATTTGCACGAATATAACGCGACCACGAATATAACGCGAGGGCAGGTTTTGATGCCCTCAAAAAGAAAAAAAAAAAAAATTATTACTATTATAACGCGAGCCGAGGCCGCGTCAATTTTTGGCATTCGGGGGCATAGCAGAAGTGAAACGTCAGTGGAAATAGAAGAAATATCAGTTTATGTTTTGACTGCACTCATCCTCATTGCTCAGGCCCTTCCGTTTACAATCCACTTGGGGACTACGCAGATAAGCAGCAGCATGGCACTGCTTGTCTGGTAGTTCCTTTTTCTTCGGCGTGAGCTCCTCGGCAGCCCACAATCCAAGCAAGGCACCAAGCAGAAGCACCAACGCACAAACACCAGACTACTCTGGAGCAGAAACTAAAAAATGCGCAGGCAGAAAAAAGACTGTTGAACCCGATACACGATCACACTTCTTGTTCTGGTCCCTCTGCATAAACAAACACCTCGTGTTGCACGATTACGTAAACTGGCTTGGCTTGGCTTGGCTCGAATTGGCCAGTGCCCGCATGGCCGCGGCGCGGCGCGCTGAGTTTCTGCTGCCGTGCGCGCGTTGTACATACACAAAAGCGATAAAAATGCTTTTTTTTTATGTTTTCTATTCGCCCCTTTGCGTGGCCCTTTGGCTAATAAATTTCCTTTCACACCCCCACTTCTTTTCCCACCGGATCTCCTGCATTGAGCAGGAGGGATGGCTTTCTCCTCTGGCTTTCTCCAGACTCTCGCACCTCGTGGCTGAACTCGATTCCGAATATAACGTGAGGTGCGTTTTGGAGCACGTAATTCCGAAAAAAAACTCGCATTATATTCGTGCAAATACGGCAATTGCAAATGCAATATATACGGAAGGGGGAGCCAATTTCAATATTCCCGCCAATTATTAAAATAAGAAATTTAATCGCCATGGCAGATTCGTGCAGTTGAGGTTCCTATATATAAAAAGATTGCATATAAGTCGCATCGTAGCATAAAACACGCGGACAAAATATTGGAAAAAAAAAAATTCTCAGTTTATATGTTGGACAGTACGGTATATGCAGAATTGGCACAAACACTGCGCCACGCTGAGGTTCACAGAGAGAGCTCAACAAACATCCAAAGAGCTGCAAAGGATCCTAAATACTGTCGCACTGCATCTCCATTGGCAACAGCCAGAGAGAAGGTGTCGTATCTTTGTCTTTGTATCGATTCACATTCTTCAGTTCAGTCGTGCCACTTGCATTCTCCTTGCAGGGAGGTGATGGGTTACCCCGTGATCACCTTCCGGATGGTGGAGAACGTCGGCAAAATCATAGACGTGCTGGCCTCTTGCCCCCACAATGGCTTCCCGGTTGTGGACACTCCGGAAGTGAGTTTGCGCAGTCCCCGGGATCGCTCGTACCATTCGTGAGCAGGACGCCTTGTTTTCAGGGTTTACATTTTTTTCAAATTCGAGGTCTGTTCTTGGGATTCGGAGGGACTGTTTTCAGTGTCAAACGAAACGGTGGTGTTTGGGGGACTTGTGTCTAAGCAAACGTGATGCAAGCTTTGGGTTCGCTAACCTCTGGGGTATATGTGCGTGACCCAAACACTTGGAAAAGACGTCCCAGTACCGATACTGCTACGTGCATGGCCGAGAAAGAACTTTTACTCGGTACTTGTAGAAGATTCGTGTTTACTCTTACCCCAAGTAATCGACGCTCGAACATTCTAAATCGAATACAGTCGACTCTCGTTAATTCAAAATCTCTTAATTCAAACTTTCGGATAATTCAAACTAACGTGCAGGTCCCATCCTATGCGTCTCTATGGGAAGAAACTCCTGATAATTCAAACTTTGCTTTATTCAAACAAATTTTCGGCCCCCCTCGAGTTTGAATTAATGAGAGTCGACTGTATTCGGGAGACCAAGCGTACCGTATTTACTCGATTCTAACGCGCCACCGAATCTAACGCGCACCCGTTTTTCCAGGCCAACAAACCAGAAAAACTTTCACCTCCGATTGTAACGCGCACGGAACTTCGTGATCAAGAACAACGAATGCGAGAGAAACAGGCGATTTATTTACCGAAGTAGTCACTCATCTCACTCCTCGTCGCTCTCCGAGAGCTCTTTGTCGCTCTCCGCTGACCACAACATGTCGTCCTCGGTGCAGTCAAGCGCGTTCGCTGTGCCACACTTCTTAAACGAGCGTTCAACCATGGCCGAAGGGATCGTGGCCCACGCCTCGCGCGCCCATCCCGCGAGTGTCTCGAGAGGCGCACGCTTCAGCCGACCGCTCGTCGTGAACGAGTGGGAGCCGCTCGTCAGCCACTCGTTGTACAGCACACGAACGCGATCCTTCACGGACGCGATCATTGCGCGCAAGTAAGCGCGCAAGTGGGACGACTTGCGTGAACGCAAAAGGAACAAAGAAGGAACAAACTGGCTGCTAAAAGCCTAAAAGCACGGAGGAAAGGTGGCAAAAAGCTTCGGCGCCATCTTGAGATGGTGATAGCAATGGGTGGAACGAAATTTCCGCTGTTTTGACAGTTTCGGTTTCGTATCCGATTCTAACGCGCATGCGATTTTTTGGCCTATTTTTCCGGAAAAAAGGTGCGCGTTAGAATCGGGTAATTACGGTAGTAGATAAAGAGCCCAACGTGGCCTTGCCGACACTCTCGGAGGCCAGCCAGCTGTCACGCCGACACCTCGACGCTCGCTGCTGCTTTCCTGATGCTCCTTTTTTTTGGTTCTGTCACAAGTTTGTTGATTAAACACTTATTTTCAGTTTTACACTTGGCTATCTTTTTTCATCCCTGAAAATACGAGAAAGGAGCAAAATAAGGAGCGTGATTCCCAAAAAAAGAAGCAGCCTCAGAAATAATGAAATGCAGGTCGTTTCCGGGTCAACAAAAAATAAAGCTGTAGAATTGTTGATAAGTGTTTCTTCACGTGAGGCTTGGATTTTTTCTTACTTGAGCGTGGCTCTAGTAAGGGGTTTTTCAGTTTCCCCCAATTTCAATAAAACCAGCTCGAGGGTTACTTTTCGGAGTTTGTCGGCATACACACGAAAACGCGGGACCCTACGCACAAGCTATGATTGCGCTTCGGCCGACGCAGCTTGCACGCTAATCTTGGCTTTTGAAGGTTACCCTACTTCTCTCAGTGTTCCGTTGATGTTTTCAAAATTCTGCCCCACTAACTCTTTTACCTACATTTTATGTGTTCTTAAAGGGGGCCCTATTATGTAGACTATTTATTCGTTTGCAGGTTTCTTGTACAGTCTATAAAGAAACCCCTTCGAAACACAAATGAAGCGTTCTTTTCCAGAAAGCGCGAACTCTTTCCGAGCTTTCGTCGGCTGAAGTGCCGCTTTCGATTGCGCAGGAGCAGTCTTTACGAGGAGCACTGCTTTGGCCGCTACAGAGGCATCATCTTGCGATGGCAGCTCATCGTGTTGCTGCAGTACAAGGTGGGTCCCCCTCAGTCCACCTTCAGCTCTGCCGCAACGCCGAAGGGGGCGGCCTCCAAGATGGCCGCAGCACCTATGCTCGTTTTCACCTCATGAACCGTAGTAAAATAAGTCCAGCGTCTGGCAGAGCATTACTAATTTCCCCCTTTATGCGAATAGTTAAGGGGGGACACTACCCAGAGAAAAAACAATTCTACAAAAAACATTGATTTTGAAAAATTATATATTTACATCCATCTACATCTAGAGAGTATTCCCAGAAATATTTACTAGTTTACACTGCATAGTTAATTTTTTATAAATTATTTTCTGTCCACCGAACTAAAGAAAAGGTAGGGTTTGGAGCACTTTGAACACATTTTTTTCCGTTCCACTTTTTGGTATAAATTCCATTTTAGTCAATCTATCGTTTGATAATGGCAATACAGGGAAGGCTCGTTCTTCACTTTTCCTGACTAAAATTTAATAAGGAATGCGCCTATGGAGTTTGTTTGTCACTTTACGGATGTCTTTTATAAAAAATGTTGACATTTTGTCGGAGACAGAGAAGACCAAAAAGTTGACCAAGTTTTCAGAAGAACAAATTGATAGAAATCAATGACTTTTTACAAAAAAACTTTCCATAGGCGCACATCCTAGGCATTCTGCTACATATCTAGCGAATAAAAATCTTGAATGTTGTGATAGTTTTCCGACGATAGATTAACTAAACAATGTAGGGGTGTTGCTGATAGAAGCTGCCCTAGTTTCCTTCCCACTTAACAGACAGACCTGAAAGTTTGTCATGCACCCTCTAGCATGACCACCAGCCTACCCTGTAAATTTCATTAATTTTAAGCCAAGGGTTCAAAAGTTGACCCTCCCAGGGGGTGTATCCCCTGGGAGGGTCAACTTTGTCGCCGTCCGATTTTTCGAACTTGGCAGGGACCGAAAAAACGTCCGAATAATAGAGCAGTCCGAAAAATCAGCAGATTAGAAAACTTGCCTTTATTACGTCTAAGCGAGTTACAAAAAGTCATAAATAGTGCCTTGTTTCAGGTTACGCCTGCACGCTTTGTTTTAGGTTACACCTCCGTTTGCGTTCGGCAACTTTCTGTTAGCTTGAGAATCGCTGCCTTCTTTTCAAGCGTTATGGTCGAGTACTTTCTGTGCTTTTTAGCAACAGATCGCGGTGGCAGAAGAACAGATGGGGCAATCACGTCCAAGCCAGCATAGTCCAAAAACACGATTCACCGAGTCGAGATGAGAGGTGCAAGTCCATGACTGCAATGGCAAATGAAAAAAGCAAAATGGAAACAACATTGATGACGATAATGATGCGCAGCTAGAGAAAAATAAAAAAGCCGTACAGCGTCACCTAGCAGTAAGACTTAGCAGTATTCAAGTAGCGCTGCCAAACCAAGCCAATCCACGTGCAGCCAACATAAAATCCAAAATGGCCGCTTCTCAGTGGTGTTTCCCGCTGATCGCTCGTGACGTATTTGTCCGAAAAATCATACTTTCGGACTTCAAGCTGTCTGAAACATTGGTCGTGAATATGCACTATTTTTATCGGGTAGGTCAAGGTTCCTCCTTTCGGTCCAAAATATCGAACAAGTCCAAATTATCAACGTCCGCAAAATCTGTCGGCGACTGTATATAGGTTCATTTTAGATAAGATATTTGTTACCTTATCAAGACAGGCACGTTTCAAACGCCAAAAAGCGTCACTTCCTCCGACAACCAAATCTTGTAAGAACCTACTTCGCGCCGCGTAAGAACAGTGCGCAAAACTTGCTTTTCTTTTTTTACGAATATAGTAGCGATGGAAATCAGTTCATTGAAAGACGCTTCGTTGACTTATTTTGCCGACCTGCGCCATTTCATTGACAGTCCAATTATTTGAAAGGCTTTCCGCATTCATTTCGTCGACACACATTGCAATGTTTTGTGGAAAGAACCTTTCTGCACCATTCTTTTTGCGTCTCGCCTGGTTATTAGGGAAGTGGGGGGGGGGCACCAAGGCTTGGGAAAGCACGCCTCAGTGAACCACGCGCTAGCCTTTAGCAGCTTCCAGATTGGGTTACGCACTTAGTAAAAAAAAAACAATGTGGTGTTGATGAAACACCGCAGGACTCTGTGTACCATATTTACACGAATGTAGGTCGACCCATTTTTCAATTTTTGAAAATCTGAAGTGGGGGGGGGGGGGGGGGGGGGGGGGTCGGTCGGTCGGTCGGTCGACTTATAATTGAACCAAAGTATTCCACCTCCGACAAAAACGAAACAATCGCGATATCAGGAACACCTCCGCTTGTTACGAGTTCAGCCAGCATTGCTCTATTCTGCAGGCTCAATTTACAAATTCTTTTTTTTTTTTTTTAATTTGCGCGAACAAGTATTATTTATAGCGATTCGCAAAGTACCCAAATATACGGCGGCGAACAGCGCACCGCACGCCTGACTTCTGGGGGAGGCGGCACTTCTTGTAAGAGCCACTCCGGAGGCTGCTGGAACAGCCTCACGGCTCACTTCCCGCACCGTCTTTTCGCAGTTTTTCGCGCGATTCACAGTCGCACGTCTTTCGATCGAGTGTCGAGATCATGCTGGAGCGCTAACTACGTTTTTTTTTGTATTGACACGCTTGATCCGGGCAGTTTAGGTTTTCGGTGCTCGTTTATGGCCATTCTTCACCCAGGAACAACCAACAACTGTGCTGTTGGACGCAAGTTAGACCCGTAGGAGCGGGTGATGCTCCAGTTTAGTCTGCAATGGCGCGGGATCTTAAAGTGTGACGGCAAACGAAGAATTTTCCGTGGGCCGAAGGCTTGCAACGTACCGTATTTACTCGAATCTAGGCCGATAGTTTTTATAAAAAAATTAAAATCGGAACTGGGGGGTCGGCCTAGAAATGAGGATGCGGTTCCCGCCTACACCACTTCGCAGCAATGCCAGCTACCGAAACCGAAACTGCCGTATTTATTCGTCGCGGTAGAGTCGCGCCGCTTCATGTTTCAGAGAGCTTTTGGTGCACGAAAAACAACCAAAACAGCAGCAGGCCCCCCCCCCCCTCCCGCCATGGCCCCCGCTCGCGCGCATACCTCGGGCATCGGGTTTCGCGTCTCCGCTGCCGCGCAGCTCCAACATTTCCTAGAGAAGAAGGCCATAGCGCTCCAAGTGGTTACGTCACAATGTCGGAGGAAGGAAGGCCATGGCGCTCCAAGTGGTTGCTCCAAGTGGTTACGTCGCAATATCGGAGGAAGGAAGGCCATGGCGCAACTAAGTGAGAAAAAATGCTATCACCGTGAAAAAAACGTTTCTTGTCAAGCGGCGCGGTGGTATTCGTGCGCGTTTACCCGACATTAATATAAGTTTTAAAAGCGCAGTCTTGTACAATTTATTATATATATATATAATATAAACGTAATATACAACGCGTTACCAAGGTTGAAAGTACCAAATTTGTATTTATGAGTATCCCCGTAACCGCGGGACTATGCGCAGTCCCGCAGCACCCCAGACTTTCCGAATTAACCGGCCGGTTCCGACATTTTCTTCTCTCGTACGGGCCCCGATTCTGGTAAAATTTATGTTCTGTGTGAGCTGCTGACTGTCTGAAAAGGAACGCTGAGACATTTCAAAAGGAAAGGAAACCGAAAAAAAAAAAAAAAAATCCAATCATCTTTGCACGGAGCGCACACGAGCAAGAGATGGGTCGACAAGGTTAAGCCTTTCGTCACCGCTGCTCTCGTGTGTGGTACTTTTGAGACTTGTTTCCCGTCATTTTTCTGTCATCACCGCAGTCTCGGGTAGTTTTTTTGTGTTAGCTTGATACTACGGCATTTACGTGGATTCGTGAAACAAGTCCTGCTACGGTTTGAGTGACATGTTTGACAACTAGCCATCGATGACTCTGGTCGATTATCGATAGATCATAGACCTCTCTCTCGACAGAGATATACTTCTTGGAGTTTGTGTTCAAATGTTTTCGTGATGGATCTTGTGGGACGTATGGATACGATCGACAGGTGAGAAACAACTTATTTACGGGCTTTCTTGGTCATGTAGGACGCAAGTAAAGTGCTGCAACCATTGCTTTTTTTTTTTTTAAAATGCGTGATATGATGGAATTTTGTTCTTTGTCGTTATCAGTGTGCAGTTGCAGTCGACATTTGTAAATATGCGTGGTAATCTAGTTTTCACTGGAAGGTGAAAAGCAAGTTTGTATGATTATTGAAAGTGCGTTGTTTGTGGTTATGTGTTTATTTAGACTAATGTTATTTTATTGCGTTTACCGCATTTATACTAGAATCTTCACTGTATTAAGGTAATAGTATTAATATATACAAAATAAGTTATATTTTGTTCTAAGGCAGCTCGAGCCCATAGGGAGAAGTAAATTAGTTGACTAAGTAGTAAGTTTAGTACCTCTGCCACACGGATAAAGTTAGTATATTTTCATTCAGTGATATGGGATTTAATCAGCTTGCGGTCTTGCAGTGAAGCTGGTTTGTCAACCCCATAATGTCATTCGATCGAAATTACATTAATTTTGTTATGTGGACGGGGTATAATGCAAGAATTCAGTGACTGCACGCAATAACATCGCTTACATGATCGGAAGTGACACTTGTCTTGCCGTGTCCGCGTTGACTACGTCTACCTGATTTTTAACTGACCTGTTTTGCTGCGTCCAATCACTGCGTGTCTCGCCATTTTGTCGAAGTATTTCTGTATAAAATATGCATTCCTACAACAATAATTGCGTGACTCAATGTTTTCGACTTCAAAAACAATCACATTTTTCTATAGACGTCTTCTACGCATACCTCGTGCCATTTCGTACCGATTATTTAGCGGTGTAATGTTTTGCCCGTCTAATAAAGTGTTTCTTAGGTCCGTTGCTATGTGCAGCTTTCATTTTAGCTAATTAGACGCGTGTATGTGACAAAAAGCACGTTACGACGGTCGATCCACGCGCGTTGCCTTCGCTACGACGCGCGACCCCGATGGCCTTCCTTCGCGACGTCACGAGAAGAGCGCTACGGCCTTCTCTTCTAGGAGGTGTTGGCAGCTCCCGCATGCCCCTCGCTATGCAAGGGGGGAAAAGGAGGGAGAAGGACGCGGTGCGCCATGCCAGCCATGCACCTTGCTCCTTGCCCTGCTCCCTTCTCTCGTTCGCAAACGCGCACAAAAAAAAAATGTTTACTTTTGTTTGTTGTTTACGGCGACTCGCGGCATTGCTCGCGTCTTTATTTGAAAACGCGGACAGTAAACCGCTAACACCCCCGTCGGCTTCGTAGCCGATCTAGTATTGTATATCGGAAATAACTGCCGTGCTTTGTTTAATTTATGGTGTTTTACCGTTCCTTTCTGATCGGCCTAGAATCGAGGTTTTTTTTGTTGTTTTGTTTCGGCCTTGCCCTTTGGGGGGGTCGGCCTAGAATCGATGCCGGCCTAGAATCGAGTAAATACGGTACGCCGCAAAAGTGCTCGATCGGTCCCTACCCGCGACGTACAACACGATTGCCGAGCAAGCTCGGACGATGCGATCATTTGCAAAGTGGGCGATATCGTTAGACGACGCCGACGACGTGCTTCGAGAACGTAGCAGTGCTGACGACGGGATTGACATCACCAGTGCGGACGAGTCATAGTCTTGTTGCAAACGGAGTGAGAACAACAGGGAGCAGCTTCAGTTGCCTGCCTCAGGCGTGAACTTCCTAGTTTCGATAATGCCTGGGCATCTCATAAACCTCGCACATGCATGCGCAGCCAAAGCACGCCAGAAGGCGTCGATCGCGTGTTGGAGGCTGGGCTTTCGAAACATATACTTTGCCGTTCTCACGTGTTCGCAATAAAATGCGCATCTAAAATTGTTTTTTTTTTTTTTTTGCTGATGTGCAATGTGGGGGGGGGGTCGACTTACATATGTGTAACTACGGTACATGAAACAAAACACTGTCGACGAAGCAAGCGTTCACGAAACGATTTGGACCCTTTAGTGCCTTGACTGGCCTCCTGGCATATTGAGACATGCCAAGAGGCTAGTGTGAACCTCGGAACATGTTTCCGAAACAATGCGACGACGCAAAGCGGTAGGAATGCAGACGGACGAAAACAGTTGCCTTCATTGGTGAAATGGCTATGGATGCACAAAGCTTAATGCTGAAGTGCTTGAGACACTATGCACAAGAAGGGGAGGGAGGGTGGGGCTCTTCTGTGCGCTTTTGCAGTCATGCAGCTAGTCTACCGAGTTTTGACATTGCCGAGTTGGCAGTTATTTAAGCCTATTTCTCAATCGTCTGAGTTACGTATGTTCTAGTTCCGTAAATGGCTTGACTCCAGCTACTCCTCGGGCAGTATAATGAGTGGAAGTTAAAAATTAAGGACTACTTTACTTACGTGAATTCCAAGGAAAATATTCAACCCGTAAAAAAACTCAGTTGTTCGGAGCCGCCCTCAAGCCCGTGCTCACATGCTCTTGCACAAGCATTCTTCTATCCCGGCAGGTTGCCGGACATTAGCAATAAATTGTAACACGTTTAAAGAAAAACTCTGGTAACGGCACGTTTCTCTGAAGGACATTGAGAATAACCACTTTGCACCCCATACCTTGATGGAGGTGCGCAAGGCCTATGTACCTACCGTAATATTCCGAGAGATGCCTCAAACCCTACTTTTGGCGTGATTAACTATTTTTCAAAAACACTAAAAGATAACGTAATTATAGTAATATCAGGGCCCTTGCCAATAGTGACCTTAGCAGAAATGGTGTTACTTAGCCACGGCGGAAGGAAAGCGAACGTTGCTGACTGGGTTCATCACCCCTCCCTGCAGTCAGAAGTTTCCCAAGTCACAAAATCTAAAACTAGCTTTTTTTCAACGTTTCCTTATCGCGCACCAAAAGTTACCCCGCTTCTCATTTTCACCCAATTTGCTTTCGATTCTAGGAGGGCTATCTCTCGGGATGTTGCGGTATACCGTATAATCGCGTGTAAGGGCCGCACCCGTGTAAGAGCCGCACCCCCGTATATAGGACAAAATATTGCAAAAAAAATATTTACAGAAATCATTCGCGTATGCGCCGCACCCCCTTGTTTTTGAGGCGCGACTGTAATGCCACGTTTCTATGAATATATATCGCTAGGTGGCGCTAGCCACCGCCCGAGCACGTAGCAGCACGTGTCCGCATCCCCGATATTTGCTCTCCACTCATCCGTATCATTGTATGGCATAATGGCTGTCGACCTCGATCGTGGTCGGCCGCACTTTTGGGATGCATTTATGTTGCGGCGAGGCATTGAGAAAAGATAAAGGATATGTCAGGTTCCGTGGCAAGCGCGAGGAATGGGGATTCAGCAGGCTCGGCTCGCGCGTGCACTCAGGTTTCCGAACGCTACTGTACGCTCTGGGGAGGTCTCCTTTTGTTCTTCGATTCGTGTCAAAACGTCGCGATTTGTCTGCCTTTTCGCGCAATCTGAGAGCTATGGGCAAGTACCACTTCAACAGTCATATGCGATTCAAGCCGAAAGTTGCCGCGCATGCTATCGAGTACGGCAAAGAAAACAAAAAAACAGTGTATTGCGCAGTATGTAAACTAACTAAATCCGACTGACGATTGAGTCCGGATTCCGGAGTGAAGGCGTTTCCGACCAGTGCAGCCGAGTGCACTCATGTACGTTCATTTTGGAATGTGGATACAGATTTTATTTTTAATCCGTGTATGGGCCGCACTTTGAAAATTTGCCCTCAAATCGGGAAAAAAATAGTGTGGCCCTTACATGAGTTTATACGGTATTTCTACACGGCTTGTAGCGGATCAGTTGTGGCAATGTGCAGAAGGAGACCGGAAAGATCGCAGTTGGACATAAAAATCCTGTGTCATGTTACCTCTGCCTTTTTATCTATCTCCTTTCGTAAAACACTGTGATGAGCTCTCCATGTGCTCTGAGAGAGAGGTTTGTGCTGTGCAGGCCTTTCTCTCCTTGCATTTTTTAGATAAAGGCTCTCGCAGTGCAGGCTTTTCTCTTCCTATGCTCTGAAGAAAGGTTTGTGTAGTGCAGCCCTTTCTCTCCCTGTGTTTTGAGAGAAAGGCCTGTACAGCACAGCCCTTTCCCTCCCTACATTTTGAGGGAAGGGCTTTTTGCAGCGTACGCCTTTCTCCCTGTGCTCTGAGAGAAAGGCCCGTGCAGTGCAGACCCCGTTCCTGTAAAGGTTAGGCTTCCATTCCGTACCCTGATGAATGTCATTGTTGCGGTGGCATTCCTTGCTCACCATCCTTGCTTGCACCTGGTTCTGTGTGCAGATGTTCCACAGCAGTGCAGAGGGTAGCTGTGTCCGGAACTTGGGCATCAAGAACTTCAGGGATGCCTACCCCCGCTACCCTACCATACAGGTGACGATGGGCCTAATGTTGAAAGGGTCCTCCGAGGTTCTCAAACTTTTCAATCTCGAGGAACCCCCATTTGCCAGGACCGAATCTTAGTCTTGGCATAGATGCAGTAAAGCATTACAGAAGCCTATAGACCTTGCAAACAGGAAAGCACATACTAGTGTTAGCGCCCACTCCGAAAGAGGACTATTAGACGTCAAGAAAACCATTTAAGAACACCACCCCTCGCACCCTTGGACCAGTTGTCCTGTCGTGCACCATCCTCCCTCCAATTATATAATATAGTAGTATAAATGGCTTTATACCCTCCTAACATCCCCTACCTAGCAATTTGCACACCTCACACTAACAAGTGGTTTGAATCGTCGTTGTGCATCAAATGGTGGCTTAGATCTGCTACAATTTCTGAATCCAGATAATTTTTGGTTTATTCTAATTCCTGCAGCATGGAGATCAAGTCATAGCAAAAAGATGAAGAACTTGGAAACCTCTTAAGTCCTCCAACCTGTCTCGCTTTTGAGTTTGTTACGGTGGGGAATATTTAATTGGGCATTTCAAGTACCCAGTGTGTTTGGAGGTGTTGTGCCTTAAACACATTTTCCTCTCTCTGTCTACTTTCAGCAAGTGCACGTGTCGGTTCACGAGCGCGAATACAGCATGGACTTGCATCCTTACATGAACTCATCGGCCTACACCGTCTCTCATGTGAGTCGCGTCTCATCCCGAGCGGGTGATCATGCGATTGCCTTTTCGGGAATACGCATACTTCTGCCCCTTCTGAAGCAAGCGTGACACAAAAGTGTGAATAATGACAAGATGGTTCTTATTACTTGTGCTCGAATATCTTTGCAATGCTTAGATGGCAAGACCAGCCCATAAAAGCATTCTCCTTTAGAGGCAAAAAAGAGGAAGTCCATCTGCATCAATCGCCTTTTAAAGCAAACAAGCATCAGGACTATGTACCTTTGAAGATGCCTTGGTGCCATTAAACCCGATTCAATCAATCAACCATGTTTTGACAAAGAAGGTGATGATGAGACCGTGTAACCTTTGCTGTTTCTCAGATTATTCTGACACATGGAGTATTGTGCTGGTGGTGGTCTGTATGATTATGCATTTATATTTCTGTTTGTGTCTGCTATTGCTGCAAGGTGTACTGTGGGCGTGGAGCTTGTCAGGCCTTCTGGTGCATTTAAATTAATGATAGTAATAGTGATGATTGCATCCAATCTTGTGGTTGCAGACTGCCTCTCTGCCGAGGATCTTCAAGCTGTTCCGAGCCTTGGGGCTGCGTCATCTCGTGGTTGTTAACAGCAGTAACATGGCAAGTAGAGGGTTTTGAATACAGGGTCTGGAGTTTTGTCATCCGCCTCAGAGCATCGTATCTGGCGTTTTACTTGGGTTACATGATGGCCAAAGTACTATTGGGAGTTTAACTTCAGAGTTGGGGTGCTGAAAAGTCTCCTGTTACGTTGCGTCTATCTGATAGATTAAAACCTAAATTTGTTCCATCACTGTATGGTTGCATTTGGCGGGAGATATCCTAATTCAACTTGATAAGTGATTTATCTTGTCATCTTCACAGTAAGGGCAATGTGTTCGGGTAAATAGGACATTAGAGTTGTGTACTGCCTATTCTTGCATTGCCAACTTGGTCTCATAGTCTGCTTTAAGTAGCTTTCCGCTTATACTCAGTTCAGAAATATTTGATTACAGTAGTCCCTCGTTATGACGAAGTCAGCAGGGCAGCAAAAAAAGTTAATACATGCGGTAGTTCGATAAAGGTGAGAGAGAGTCACAAGAATACCGCCAACAGCCTAGAAGGTGAACAGGAACACTGCGGAACACTCTGACCGCATATTTTTTCAAACAAACCTCGGTGATGAACAGCTCGCGGCACCCTTACTGAGGACTAAAAAAAATATTAATGTGCAGTTTGCTAATATCTTTATCCGAGCATCGGTCCTCAAATTGCTTCATGCATTGCAAGAGCACTGTTATTTGCCACTGCAGTTCTTTGTTCCAAAGCAGCCGTAGGATGTCTCACGTCTGCAGTCGTCGATATTTCACGACTCTTCGACGTCTCTTCATCTTAACTGATGAGGATAACTCATCTTAACGCGCGAGCGTATCGAAGTTATCCTCGGTGGCTTCACCAACGTGTTAGCACACACTCCTGTGGAGATCATTGCAGCTCTGGGAATCATGATCTGGGAAGCTTGCACACACGAGTAAGTCTGACCTGCACAAAACAGTTGGTGATCTTCCGTCTTCAAGTCACGGACGCGCTTCCTCCTGCACGAAACTCTTCTCGAGCCCGTCCAGTATGTCTTGCTTGTTGTGCAAGATGGTCGACAGTGTCAAACAGCCGACCGCGGAATGTCGACTTCCTTGGCGATTTCGCACCTGGGCCAGCCACCTTCTTCAACCTCACAAATCGAAGCTGGTTTTAGAAAACACTCCCACATGATGCAGGTGTGTTGCGTGTACAACGTTGGTGCGCGGGCACCTACGTGGATGCTGCTCCCTGGCTGCGTCGGCGCGTCGGAAGCTGCGCTCCACCGCCCGTCACCCGTTTGCTCCGTTTTGTTTGCTAACTGCCCAGTTTGCCGTTTGCCTCAGTAAAATAGGAGGAACTGAGGCAAGGGTCTTCTGTGACCCTCCGTGTAGCCTTGCGTGCTTTCGGCAGCTCTGCCTCCGTAACAAATGCGGTCGGCTGCCGATATATTTCGAATAATCCGGTTTGAGGTGCGTGCATTTGGGTCGGGACCGCGTTAAACTTTAATTTTTTAAAGCGATGATTTGAATAAAGCGAATTCGTTATAATAAGGGACTACCATATTCAGTCCGCAGTGTCTGAACCATTATTTTGTTTTTAAGCCTTTATTCTTCTCGAAATTTCAGTAAAAGTAAAAATGTTGTCCTCCGTTTAAAGCTGAGGACGAGAGAGAGAGCATTTCCGGCTGCTAATAAATTGGCATTCAGATTGTTGCTTTTGTGTAGCATATATTATGTGTCATGGTGGATTTCTCCTTTTGTTTTTAGCTACATAAGTACTTGTTTTCACCTCAAGAATCGTAGTAAAAGAAGTCCGGCTTTTTGCAGAACATTACCAATTTCCCCTTTTACGTAGAAAAAATAGATGTGTGTAGGTGCATTTTAGATTAGATATATGTTATCTTATCAAGAAGTACACAGTTCAAAGGCCAAAGGCATCGCTTCTTTCTCTGACAACCAAATAGTCTAAGAACTACTTCGTGCGGCGTATGAATGATGCATAAAACTTCCTTTTCTTTTAGGGGCGAAGCTCCTTAGGGTCTAGCCTTGTCCATCCGTCCGTCCGTTCGTCCGTGCTCACATGGATTGCCATCCCATCTGTCTTCTTAAAAAAAGAAAAAATGTTTGCACAGTCGACAGGATTCGAACCTGTGCGGGGAGACCCCAATGGATTTCTAGTCCATCGCCTTAACCACTCGGCCACGACTGCGGGACGAGTAGGGGGTTCTGAGATGTGGTAGTAACTCAAGAGCTGGGGTTTCTGTCATGAATGAAACGTTGCATGTAGCCGCTCAACGTCTATACAGGAGAGGGCGCTGCGGTCAAATGCGTATATAATATAACCACGTTCCATACCTCACATTCTCTTTCTGACATGGACCGTTGACTTAAGCGGTGGAGATGCGTTCCCACGGCTTCTAGCGGATCCAAGCTGATCTGCTATACTTCGTTTCAGCTTCCGTCCGAGCGCAGCCAAAGGCTGAGGGACGGTTCGCAACTTCAAGAAGAGCATTCCTACGCACCACAAAGTAGTCTGCAAAAGTAATTTTTCTTTAAATAACTGTTTTGTGCGTAACATTGCACAATATTCCAGATGTATACTTCTGACAATTATTTGCAACTAAAGGAATTAAATACCTGAAGTTTATGTTTTTATTAATATATGTAAATACGTGTGGTTTGGTGAAAACACGTGCATCCGCTGGCAACACGGCTGCAACGCTCGGTTTTTCTGCGTGATTTCGTTGCCGTAATTATGGTGTACTAGAATACTGGGCAGTGTAGCGAGCGCGGGCGGATGGGGGGCTCTTTCAGCGATGACCGGATCGGTGGCCGCGAGAGGGTGCAACGTGTAGTAGGCGTGCTGCCGGAGTGCGGAGCGCGGGCAGCGATAGCGCTTGGCTGGCTTGGCGTTCCGCACGGGTTCGATTGTTTCGTATTGTTTGGCTAACTCTTTACGGTACTCTTTACTTTCGCTGTTTCACATATTATTTATCGCACTAATTCGTTGCCAAATGCTTTGCCCGAGATGTGCATTTACGGGCAGGACGCCACAGTACACATCGCGACACTGCTAGCGCGAACACGACACTGGCGCTTTTCCCTCATTTACTTCGAAAGAGTATTAGCGAGGACGACATTTTATCAGCTGCATTATAGACCCGAATGAGCTTTATCCCCCGCAATTAGAACTTTGCTGAGATCCTTTGGTTTCTCATAGAAAAACCGGCGATCGCTTGTTCGCGCTAACAGTGTTGCGTTCTGCATAGGCGGAAATCCATCCCCCCCCCCAGGAAACGTTGGGGAAGTCTCTTGAAAGAGACGTCCCAAACGTGTGTAATCCCCTGGATAACGTAAGATAAGCATGCTGATGGCATGATACCTAAACAAATGTCTGCTTTTGTGATCCTATAATTTCGCTGTCACTGTAGTTGTGATCAATGAATTCCGTGGTTGAAGCGCACTACCGTAATGAATTGTTTCAACGTTTGGGAAAACAAAATGGGGCTTACAAAACGGATTATATCGTCTACTTCCGTAGGCTGCATGGTCACTGTCGTCTTTCGCAACTACTTCCACGGGCTTTCGAAGGAATTTCCAGCACTAGCCTTTATCGTATTTGCTGTTACTACGTAAGGTCTTCGAACACGACTGTGCGAATAGTCAGAAAAATGTATTCACTCACCAGCTCTGGTAGTAACCAGAGTGGATAAATTCTTATTTATCCACTGAGCACCAGCTATCGATATGTGTGGGCACCAGGGCGTACAGATAAATTTTTAATTATACACTGGGTGCCAGCGCACAGATGAGATTAATGAGGTGCACCCAAATATTCCGGAGTCGATGGTACTTGCTTTTCCCAAAAGCTCGGGAGAGGGGGGCTCCCGACCTCCCCCGTAGTTGGCGCCTATGGCGTTTTGTACCTCTAAATTCTCCAACGTGAGGTCAGGATCTTGATGAGCTTCGACATCTTCTGGATAAATGACTAAGTATCTTGCGCTGGGCCACAAGACCTTTCAATTTTCTTGCGGTAAAAAAGAGGCCTCTTAGCACCTCCTTATTGAAGAGACAGAGTGCTGGGCCAACCCTCATCTTTTCAAAGCCGTTAGAAAAAAAAAATACTTTGCTGATGTGAGGCCATAACCTTCAACGTCACATTTTCACAGTCACTTCTCCAAGCCTTTCTAATGCAGTCAGCGTGCACAGGACCCTTCGGTGTGTCGAAGCGAGTGTCTATAAAATCGATTTAGCAGATGCTTTCCCAAGTGCGGAAAGTCCGAAAAAAAATGTAGAGGACGACTGTCATGACTGCCTGCATTACATGAAGCAGAGTCTCCCTGTCACTCATTTTAATGTTGCGGGACCACGACTCACGCCGATCAAACTCGAGAGGGGCACGAAAAAGGGAACGGGCTGCTTTGCAGGACCTGTAGCCACTGTTGCAACCCGGCACGGGCCCCAGGAATTGAAATTAGGGGGGGGGGGGGGGGGGGTGTTTCGGGGGGCATTAAAACAAGGGGAGGGGGGGGGGGGGAGTACACCCCCGCAGGTTAGGGACAATCCCGTTTTTGAGGTTCGCTTCTGCCGTCCCGTCTTTTCGTCCGAGTAAGGAGTGATGTCCCGTTTTCGCAAGAGTGCATAGTTTCAAAATTGGCACAAAGCGAGTTGAAGCAAACCAAACTATGCCTACTCGTTACAGGTATATTTGACAAAAATAACCGTAGGTACTTAAAAATATTTACAAAGAGAAAAAATTAAGAGAACTGTTCTTGCCCACAAACACTTCTCTCGCGAAGACTCGTGTGTAGAAATATTTTTACAGTTACTGTATATAGCAGGCATGTAGTATGTTAACGTTTTTAAATAGCAGCTATTGCATTAAATTTTTTTTTACTCCCAATCTCAAACTTTTAATCCCCCCCCCCCCCCCCCCCAGGGCAGGGATGTCCCCTTTTCTACCTTGAGGAAAAGGGTCACCCTACCGTAGGGGGGTGGAGGGAAATCACTACCCCGGCACAAAACACGTCCCGTCTCTCTTGTCCCGCCGTTTTTCCGTCATTGCACGCCTTGTCTACATGCCACTGAACTGGCACCGATCGCAATCCATTTCACTCAATTATTAAAAAAAAAAAAACTGCAGCAAAACAAAGCGACGACGCGATCACAAGCAGTACGACAACACGGCAATCCGAGCGGGAAGGAGCACGCCTGTTACCCGCAGCGCCCCCTGCCGTCCTTGCGCCGACCTCCTCCCTTCGTTGCTTCTCGGCGCGGACGACACACTGCCCAGTTCTAGTACACCATACCGTAATGGCCGAATCATGCGCTTCGCTGCTTTCCTCACAGAGTCGCTTCAACGTCCTCTCGCAAAGGCATGTGTGGGCGTCAGACGCGAGAGGTCGTAATGAATGTCTACTTTCAAATTGGGCAGGAGACTCCGGCCACGTCGTACCGCGAATGCGTTGTAAACAAGAAAAGCGTCCGGGCCACTACAATTCACTGATACGCGGCAAAATCAAGGCACCCCTTTACCTGCCGATCACACTGAACGCCGAGAAGCTGGTGGAAAGGACTGCGCCTCGAGCCCTGGTATATCCAGACAGTACAAGGAAACATCAACGGCCGCGGGTCATCGGGCACCTTGCAATGTGTACTTACATCTCGAAACTATGCCGAAGTACCGAACAGGCGCAAAGCTCGGACACAGACGCCAGCAGCCAGCCTACGTACTGACATGCCCTGTGACTAAATTTCAGCACGTGAAAGGGCACTTTTTAAACCTGTAGCAGACGAGACCGTTGATACACCCGTAGCAGACGAAATACTCGGCGAGCGCAGGGTGGCGCGGACGACCAGTGGCGGAGCGGAGTGATACAAAAGTGCAGGCGAGATCGCGTGTGTGATTGGCTCCGGCCACACGTAGCTTTGGCTGCGCTCGGACGGAAGCTGAAACGAAGTATGGAAGAACCACTGGCTCTGCATTTCACCGACCATAAAGCAGTAATAATGAAGCCGAAACGCAACCCGGAACTCGGCACTACCTATGAGCAATAAAAAAAAATCAGCACCATCAGCACTACCTATGAACAATAAAATCAGTATCATCAGCACCACCAGAGCTTCGCCCCAGTCAACATCATTCACCACGTGGAGATGCGGTCATTTTTTCTTGACGTGAAAACGAGTGTAGTCATTAGCCTCGTTTACATGAAAGCGACTTCAGCGCATCGACTCCACTTGTTCTTCGAACGAAGCCGACGCGGCAACGTTTACATGAATGCGCACCAAGCCCTACACGAAGGTGGCGCCACGCTGTGTCAAAGCTCGAAGGTATGCAGTTCCGGCACCAGCCGCATCGCGTTTTCCGGTGCATCGGACGTGGAGGCCTTTCGACGCGTTCAGTGAACGCAAAGATCGTGCTGCCCGCTGTCTTCGGTGCTGTGGAAGAAGTTACGAGACGGAAGAAACATCAAAACCCAAGCGTTTAGGGCTCCAGGTCGGGCTGCCGGGTCACTCTGGACCAGAGGCGACGTGTGTGCGCACGCTTTGAGGAAGCCTCCGCGCTTCGCCGCGCCAGACCTCGCCGATCGCGACCGGACCAACCGGACCCCGAGTCCGAAAGGCTCCTCGCAGCCAGGAACGGCACCGAGGTAGGAGCTGCTCGTTCTGCGCTACCATGCAGTGCTCTACAGTGCTCGAAGCTCTCGGTGTCGTTCGTGCTTGCGCCGAAGCCTTTGGGACCCCTTCGGACGTGCAAGTCGTACTTCGCGAGGCTTGGACGGGGGCTGCCCTCACCGAGCAGCTCCGCCATATTCCGCTTACTTATGATGGCAATAAAAGCTCGCGTTTGTTCTTGGGAAAAAATTGCGGGCGACCATACGGGACCGCTCTCCGCGCCGCCGACGAGGTTGGCCGCCGCCATGTTCTCAGCTGTTCACTCGCTCCCGCAGCCCGACCGCCTTCCCATAATCCTCCCCGTTCTAAAATGCGATGCGACCTCCGTTTACATGGGCTGAATGAATGCGCACTCGCCATCTCGATCCACCTCTGTCTAGCGACTTGAATGCGATGCGCTTTCTTTGCGCATTATGACGTTTACATGACCGCATTGAATGCGACAACTGGATTCGATGCGACTAAGTCGCATTCATGTAAACGCGGCTATTGTCTCATCGTGCAACTTAATTTAAAATAAACAGTTGTTTGAGGAGATACAGAAACAAAGCTTAGGCACTCTGTCCTTTGCCTAAATATGAATTATGGTATAGGACCATCTTGGAAACATAATTGTTGCAATGGGAAATGTGGGAAAACCTAATTTAAGGTGAACTAAGCAGTTGCCAAGTCATGCCTAGCAGCGTTTTTGAAGCTTCGTTCTAATGATATTGCATCGCGCGTTTTGTAGAGCAGTGCTCTTTTGTAGAAATGAGATGTAACCATGTGAACTCTTGGGTCATGAACGTAAGCATGTAGTCGGTGAACGCTCGGTTAGCAGAGTCGGCATTATGATGTAGTACTGTGAAACATCAGGTTGTTACATTGTTGATGGCTATCTCCTGTGAAGTACAGAGTTAGTTTCCTTGGAGGAAGGGAAGGACGGGAGGTCCCCTAGCAAGTCGATGCTTTACGAGCCTTTTACACTTCGACAACATAACACTGTGTCATTGTGCATGCAAAAAAGTGGCGACACGAGCAGGCCAGGCCATGTTAAAAAGGCACATGTCGGGAATACAACAAATATCCCATGGTATACCTCGTACTTTGATGGCTGCCTTGGGAGCCTCGCTCATCAACCTCCTAGATTAGGACTGCTGTAATGTTCTGAACGCAGTTTCGAGTAATTCGTAGAAAAAGAATAGAAAAAAGTGGGACTGATTGAGTGTGTTTGGTCTTGTAGGTTGTGGGCATCGTAACGCGGAAAGATCTGGCGCGGTACCGCACGACCAGCCACTATGGACGACTCAGCATGGAAGAGCTTCACATCTCCCACGGGTGATTGGTGCTCAAGTCGCCCTTCACCCATCGACTGTGATAGCAGCTTCTCACGTGCCAGCGTAAGCAGCCAGAGTGCACTCCGTGAGAAGCACACCACTTTCCCACGATACTCGCCGGGAACGGAACCACTTTCGGCGACAGATCGGGCATAAAAGGTCCACTCTACGCCACATGCCCTTTTATGCTGGTGGAACGAAAAGTAATTGCCGACGTTAGAAGTTGGAATTTGCCACAAATGCGTAAATTTGCTTCGGTTTTTGTCTCGGAGAGTTTCCACGCACAGAGTCTGAACTCATCGTCAGCCATTTCATGCAGCGTTGTCGAGGCTGGCCTGGCTTCCGCGCTGCTCCAACGCTGTCGAAGCAATGTGCACTACCGCACATAGCTTTGACAGTGCTCTCACAGCAGCGTTAGCAGTGCGGGACTGCAACAACGCGGAAGCAACGCTAGTCTCGACATTGTAGCACAAAATAGTTGTTGCCGGGTGTAGTAAACAAAAATGGCACTGTCCTTCAATGGCAAGTTCTCGTTGAAGCTGACAGAGGACCCAAGGCTTGCGTTACTTGGAAAGAGTTTGGAAAAAATTAGAAAACAGTCAGATTTTTTACACAATCTGTCAAGTCTATTTGCAGATTTCAGTGTGAAGTTCATCATGCTAAAATAATGTTTTGCTGCCGCATTAGTTTTACTATTTCACACTTTCCAAGTGATACCTTGCCTGCTTTAACGAGCATTCATTGTGAGGTCAGGACAGTGTTCTCGATTGTTTATGGAGTAAGATTGTATGAAACATAAAAATTTGCTCGATCACGAATCGAAACTGATCAACACATTTCTGGTAGATTGCAGCTACATCCGCCGAGTATCGTTCTAATATCGCCACATCTTCTTTGTTACCTTGTCGGAGTTGTTGTTATGTAGGAGTTGGCAAACGGCTGTGTAATGCTTTGCCACGTTTTTAAATCGAATTTCGTACGCACAGGTGCCCCTTCACCGAAACCGTTTTCTCAGAGTGACGTCGCTTTTGCCGTAGTGCATTGCAAACCAAAACAGTTTTTTTGTATTCTTCCCGCAACATGTTTTCTGCGCGTTTGTTCCTATAGTGCTTATTGTCGGACGGGTAAAACAATGTCTAGTCGTGCCATGTTGTCAAAACTAGGAATGATTTGAATGCAATGTTTTGCGAGATTCCGTGTTGTGGACTGTTTTCCAACCTGGTGCGATTGCCGGATCCTGGAAATGAATAAAAGCTATATATACTTTCTTTTTACATGCCTGGAAGATTTTTTCGAGGGTGTGGGGGCCATCTTCAGAATGTGGTGTCCATTTTTTTTTTTTTAGATGCGGAGCATCTCTTGCTCGGGTCTATGTCCCGCGGCGTCGGCGTTGTAGTCGGCACTCGAACTACGCACGCGCAACTCTCCTCCTTCCCTCTCTCCAACAGCTGCGCGTTACTCTCTCTACCAGCTGCGTGCACTGCGCGTGCGTTCGCTTCTCCTCACACCGCGCGCGCACGCGCAACTCTCCTCCTCTAGTCTCCTCTCCTTCAAGTGTGAAAAAAAATAAACGGCGAGCGGCGAGCGTTCCAAGTTTCTCTGCCGCGAGCCGCGACGAAGACTCGCGTAGGGGGTAACGCTAGGGCAGTCGTTGGCGCCATCTCTCGACGTCAGCACGCAACTAACTCTTTCCTCGGAACCAACACGATGCTCCGCATCACCCCATGGTTCCCCTCGGGAAGATGGTGTAATTTTTTTGAACAAATGCTGGATTGGAACTGTGAGAGAACTTTCATATTACCGGGTGGCTCAAGGAGACGGCAGGCTCTTTAAATCGACCGCAAAATTCGGTTTCTTAACCTATCGCGCTACGACTTTGTGCAGCGCTGCCCACAGATGGTGCATTTTTTTTTGTAAAATTTGCAAAGAGCAAACTTACCTGAGGAAAAAGTAAAGAAAAAAAAAGGCTTAGCTCCTATGGAAACGCAGCGACGCCACCGGTCTGCAAACAACACGGCGCCGTTTTGCACGGGAGACAAGAGAGGGCGCAAGCGGTCACGACGCCAACTGCTGCCAACGAACGGGCAGACGACGCCGAGAGCCGGCGTATTTAGCAGACAAGGAACTGCAGTTGCTTGTTGTTACCGCGCCTGTAATTGTTTCTGCGACTGTCGCCGCCTGCGGAACGCGCGCTGCTTTTGAGTCGAAAAGATTGTCTGCTAAAGACGCTGGCTCTCGACGCCGTATGCTCGTTCGTTGGCGGCGTTCGTTGCACCATCTCTTGTGTCCCGTGCGAAACGGCGCCGTGCTCTTTGAAGACAGGTGGCGTCGCTGCGTTTCCATAGGAGCTAAGCCTTTTTCTTTCTTTACTTTTTCCTCAGGTAAGTTTGCTCTTTGCAAATTTTACAAAAAAAATGCACCATCTGTGGGCAGCGCTGCACAAAGTCGTAGCGCGATAGGTTAAGAAACCGAATTTTACGGTCGATTTAAAGAGCCTGCCGTCTCCTTGAGCCACCCGGTAGGTTGTGACGTTGGAGTCAATCCGTGGATTTGATGCGGTGAAAATGTGAAACGGAAGTGCTGTGTCGTCCTCGGCGAGCGTAGGGAGCCAAGGCGCTTTCACATAACGCTCGCTTGTACTCCTAGAGGTCTCTCCAATACAATTTAAGAGTTGAAGAGCCACGCATTGATCTGTGGCCATGAGCGAACGCTCCCACATACATCTTCCTAGAGTGTTCAGTATTGGTGATTATCTTCAAAAGTTTCTGTGAACGGCTCCATGTGTTGTGCTAACTCTGAACTTTCTGCTTCTGGGTTACGCTCCCAAAGTTTGGGGACTTGAACTGTTGGCAAACCTGTTCTATTCCTGTTGATGGGCTTAGAGTTTGATTCATTCACAAGACTGGAATAAGTGGCAAGATTTTGAGGACTTCAAAGGTAAATTGCACCGTTAAATACAAACATTGGAGTAATATAATTTTAGAAAACCACAAAGCATCTGACCCTTTTGCACAACTTTGTTATATTTAGTTTATCTGCTTTTCCTCGAGCTGTTAGTCAATTGTATTATCAGTTTTATGCGAAATAATGAAGCTACTGGTGTTGAGATCCAGAGCGATAGCTTCTGTCAAATCGAATAACAAACCACTGATTGGGAATGTCTAGAAACAGGCATGCGCGGTCCATTAATTTGCACACACCGAGTGTTCAAAGATAGTGATTCACTATTATCACATTTAGAAGAGGGCATGAGCCTCTTGCATATACTCGAATACCCCTACTCTTTCCAGCTTGACTGAAAACGTTGGAAAACCA
Source organism: Ixodes persulcatus (assembly GCA_013358835.2). NCBI lineage: Eukaryota > Metazoa > Arthropoda > Arachnida > Ixodida > Ixodidae > Ixodes > Ixodes persulcatus. The sequence continues at coordinate 1,286,613 of JABSTQ010010262.1, forward strand.
CCACACGCGCATTTCGAGGCATTTCCCAAGTCGCGCAGTCTCGCAGTGTACGACGTCCACAGTTGTATGCATCTTTGAACATCTTTAAATCAGATCGGTTCTTCCGCCAACCCACAGTCGCAACTGGGGTCTCCACGAAGCGGGACATTACAAGAAATAAAGGCAACCACAGAAACGCAATGTCACATTGCGATGCAGAGATTGCAATGGCTCGGCAAACTCCCAAGAACACAAACGAGCTCGGTATTTTACTCAAACGATAAAGTGGCATTCAAAATGCATGCAGCAAAACACACCGACTGTGTTGGCAGCCCATAAGTGGGGCTCTGGTTTTAAAAAGAAGTCTATATCTGTCTTTACTTCACATTGATCAAGAAAACTGCCCTTGCTAAACTGTCCGCAAAGCTGGTGCTTTTTTTTTTTTCTTTTGAGAACCAGACCAATACTTTTTTTCTTGCTACCATCTCCTATCGGTACCGGGGTGTTTTCCGAGTGTATACAGGTGTTGCACATGCTCCCTAGAGGTTGGGCATTCTGATGGCCATGTCCTGTTTTTGTCAACGCAGACCTTTTTTGTTCAACATTAAAAATGGACACCGAAAAACACAGCCTGGTAGACAAAATAAACTAAAAAAAAAAACACCTCTAAAATGCAAAAAAAGCAACAAAAAAAAACGGGAGCACGGAACTTTATTTATTAGAAGGTTTATGATGTTTTCAGGGTTAGTGTTTCTTTGAATTGGGGGGGGGGGGGGGGGTGTTTACGGGCTGCATTTTTTCTGGCAGATTCAGTGTTTTTCGGCATCCATTTTTGTTCTCGGACAAAGAAATTTGCGTGCAGTGATGGAAGTGCTGCGCCAAATTATGCCATGAATGAAAGTCTGCTACGTCTTACTCCAAAATGTCATTTTTGCTTAAAATTGCGCCACAATTGCGCAGAGCAAGCTTCAACGAAAAAAAAAAAAATTAATTAATGGTCGACTCTAATGTTCACAGAAGCAGAAGGAAGAGAAAATGGTACAAATATGCATTTCACAGCATCTCTATACTTGCCGTATAGTTTGTCTCATCTTGGGTCAGAGCACAGTCGAAGGCTCAAACGCACAAACTAAAAGCACAAGTCACGGGACACTCACTGCACTTGATTGGTCTAGCCGATGAATGAGAACGTATAAGGAAATGATGAATGCCGCACTTTGACGGTGCTTTAATTGGTCCCACTGGCTCTTAGAGTCGGCTGCGCTTTGTCTTTAGGTGAAATGAATATTTTTCGTATGCCGGTGCTGCCCAGTTGATCGCCGACATTGTCTAAATTTCCTGGCAACAACAGTAGATAAAAGTCGTGAAAAAAATTTTGCAGAATGGTAGAATGGCGGATACTGTATGTGATAAGACAGAACCAGCTGGTCCTGTACTCCTGATGAGATCAATTGAGTATCGTGTCGGACACATGCCTCCGTGCCGTGGCGACAGAGTACCGCCGCACCTGCGCCACTCGCGTCAATGCTCGCCTCTCACCAGAGCGCACGCGTCGAGCTTCACCGCTTTGAAGTCAACCAGTTAACCCCTAGTCTAAAATAGAAAAAGAATGCGGGTCTATATTTGAAGAAATACGGTAGTCAAGGGAGTTCCCGTGCAGGCTGTCGACTGAAGGAGCAGCGAACTTTGACTCAACTCTGGTTCCAATGCCACTAAAGAGCAGTGTCACATTTAAAGTGCAAGTTAAAGCTTTCATAATACTTGGGGGTGGCTATTTTTGCAGTTTATGATATTAAAGGGGCCCTGCAATCATATTTAAGCGTCTGCCTTTTTTGTGGTTTCCACGTCTCTTGGGGTTCGGGAAAGCCAGCGGGCATGGAGAGACTAACTAAATATCAGTGCGTCATATTTTAACCGGACGACGCCGAAACCTCCTCCGCCTACGAGGGCGACCCACGTTGCCTAAAGCGCGCGAAATGTGACGTCTTTGGTCCTGGGCTTACTACTGGTCAGAGCCGCTAAAAGCTTTTCTTTAGTCTATATACAAAATATAATTGTCGCGAACCGTTTCAATTATGTATGAAACTAGTTTTTGTTCAGTATTTTAGATCAGAAAAGAAACAAATGCAGTTTGTAAAGTACGGAAACAAGAAATGATTCGTCGACGTACCCGCCACCAAGCGGCGGAAAAAACGGCGCATACTAGAAGGGGCTAGTGGGATGAGGCCCCACCGAACGGCGAGCGTGTTTTGCAGTTTATGATATTAAAAGATCGAGATTGAGAGGTTCATGAAACTTCAGGTGTGCATTTTAGTGGTAGATGTGTTAATGGATATGCTGGTTTTCGCTGGCATTTTTCAGAAATTATATTTACGGGCTGGGTAAACTACGGTAGTGCTTATAAAAGGGGGGGGGGGGGGGGAGGGGGGATTGAGGCTTTATCCAAACTGAAGTGTTGCACTACGATGCATTTTCCAACCCTTTGTTTAGTACCCGTTGTAAATGGAACCTACTCGGACCAGAGCTTTATTTTTAAAATGAAAGTTCTGTGTTCCTTTTGTGTCTTTTTTATTCTTTTTACAAAAGGTGCACAAGTAATATGCTCACGTGTCTAAGGGGGAACCCTCAGTCCCTATCATGGATGAACTCGTTTAGCGATGCAATCATTGTTTTCTTTTTAAGCGATCTGCTAACAGACGTTAGCATCTGCTCCAAAAGCTTGAGTGTCGGCTCCAAATCAATATTTTGCCCGCTAGAGAACCTGCTCCAAAAGGGCAAATGCCACTTCCATGACAGTGTGTGTTTCCGGACTCATGTTCAACCAAGGCAAATACTTGAAAAAGGGTAAGATAAGAGGAGACGAGGTACGGGTTTTGCTCCCTAAGGGCAGTTCAGTATGGGCTGCGTTCAAGGCCAACAAAACACAAAATAAAATTTTGATATTTGTTCCCGTGAAGTTTGTGATTACCTATGTCATTCAAAGCCGTCTCGAATTTATAGTTATTGACGTTTTTTCCGAGTTTGATCAAACTTTCCCGGGGGTTTAATTTTCGGCTTTTATTGGCATTTCCCGAGAACGCCGAACCCAACCCACAAATACGACACAAGGAACGAAGCATGTAAGGCAGATTAAAAACATATATTTCAGCAGCAGCGGCGTACATAACGGCACAAAAAAGGAAACTCCACGTCCTCCTCGTATCCCGCATTGGCACTCCACTTTGTAAATACTCTGCATCGTCGATCGCTCGCCATCTTATGTACATTCCTTTATAAGTGCACTCCAAACTGCTTATGTACAGGCCTAAGGAGGGCTGTTTGGAACTTGATAAAATGTGCTCGTTTCTACGCGGGTTTGGCGGCTCAAGCGCAGATGCATTCTTCCGCGAGTACGTCGTGACGGTACGGATGGTCCCAAAGATTTTACGTCTGCTGTTTACGACGGTCGTTTGTAAGGCCATTGTGGCCACATTGCTAGGGCAGTTTGTGAGGGGCCTTATTGAAAGCAAATGGGAAAACAAGTATGACAACCTGACTGCTCAAATGTTTTCCCCATATTGATGAGTATTTTGAAGCAGAGTAGTATGATAGGATAGGGACAACTTGAATTTGGGAGACGAAAAACCGTAAAAAAACAGAGATAGAAGAAAGTTGCAAAACATTTTTTCGCAACTTTCTTCTATCTCCCAAGTTTGCGCTGGCCCTACCCTAGTAATGCACCAACTAGCTCAATTCAAGCCCGTAACTTAGTATAAAGGCCCGTTCACACTCTTGCGACCGAGTGAGACCGAGAGAGACCAGACCGGTTTTTAAAGCGCCGTTCACACATATGCGACCGAGAGAGACCAGACCGGTTTTTAAGCCTCTTGCGATCTCTTAGGACCAGCAGCGGAGCTGGTCCTAAAGGCCCGTTCACACTCTTGCAACCGAGTACGACCGAGAGAGACGAGACCGGTTTTTAAGCCTCTTGCGATCTCTTAGGGCCAGCTCCGCTGCAGCGCATCCGGTCCTAAGAAGTCGCAAAAGGCTTAAAAACCGGTCTGGTCTCTCTCGGTCTTACTCGGTCGCAAGAGTGTGAACGGCGCTTTAGAGATCGCAAGAGGCTTAAAAACCGGTCTGGTCTCTCTTGGTCGAACTCGGTCGAACTCGGTCGCAAGAGTGTGAACGGGCCTTAAGCCTCTTGCGATCTCTTAGGCGCTGCAGCGGAGCTGGTCCTAAGAAGTCGTAAGAGGCTTAAAAACGGTCTGGTCTTTCTCGGTCGTACTCGGTCGCAAGAGTGTGAACGAGCCTTAATACTTTAGGCCAGCAAACAAAAAAATTTCCGAGGGCTCAAAAAAAGAAAAAGGGAATTGCTCAACGTCGCAAAAAGATGTCTCGTACAACGTCGGATATATAGAAGACCAAACATAATTTATGAGCCAATTATTTCTGTAGCTTTATATTTCTTCCACTTCATCTTTTATATGCGAATGACCGGAAAAGAAAATGCTGGCGCATTCGCTTTGGAAAAAGAACGCGGACCTCCCCTTCGAAACGGCTACAGCGAGCATCAGACCGATAAAGGTAAGATAAGACCCACATCTTCAACTAATCCTACACGAGGTTGGATCACATGAGCAGATCACGAGCTTGGAACGCCCAAGATTAAGTCCTCGTACGAGACTCGACGCTCCGAGGCGACGCACGTCCGACGCAACAGCGGATCTCCCGTAGATCTTCACTTGGTCGGAACCTTTCGTTGTTCCCCGGAACCCTTGGCCCGAACCTTTCGCTGGTCGCCGGAACCCTTGGCCGGAACCCTCTGCTGGTCGTAGCAAGCCCTCACCGGAACCCTTCGGATGACCCTCCCCTTGCGGACAGCTTCGGCGTACGTCAGGCTCCCCGGAAGCTGCACTTTCGTCTCTTCCGCGCGCGGCGGAACCTGTTTATCCACGTCGCACAGCTTCGAGATGTCGAGGTTCGTCTTGAGCATCCGCTTCCCGGGGCTCGAACCCCGGCTCGACGCCTGGTTCGACTTCCGCGGTGACGCGAGGAGCGCCTCGCCGCTCGCGGACTCGACGGGCGTCGCATCCGTCACGGTCTGCTTGAGGACCGCAAAGATCTCCGCAAACAGCTTCTTGTACTCGGGAGGGCTGCGTGAGAAGTGCGGTCCGAGCGGATCGATGCCTCCGGCCGCGGCCAGGTCCAAAGCCAGCTGCCTCCTCGCTTCCGCGGACGACGCCGGTTCCGACGTCTGGACCGCCTGGTCCGAGAAGCAGCGTTCGGCAGTCGTACCTTCCGAGAAGCCCGACGACAGGGACGTCTCGCCCGACTCCGCCGACTCCGCGTCGCTCGCGTTGGAGAGCGACGGATAGTCCCTCGCCTTCTTCTCCCCGTGGTCCAAGGACGGCTTGGCGCGTCCCCGCGACGCCCACGGAGCCAAAGATCTGGCCGCGGTTCCGCCTGCGGGTTCGTTGAGGTCCAACGAACGGCAGCGTGCGTCCAGGAGGGCCTCGTACTTGTCGATAAGGAGGCGGTACTGCGCGTCGAGTTCGCTCAGGAGGGACACCTGGCTCTCGGCGTCTTGGCTCGGGGCTGGCGGCTGCGGCACTGCCGACACGTCAGGCAGGCTGTCGTGGTCCCCGTAGACCACGACGCCGTCTTCGAGTTGGACCATGGAGAAGTGGTCCAGCTCGGCTAGCTCCTCCTCGGGCTCCTCGCAGCGGTCCAGCTTGCTGAGGACCTTGCAGCTGGGACACAGGTGCCTGCGAGCGAGAAAGAAAAAAACACGAACTGTTAAGGGCAGAGTTGCTCGGTTTGTGCTCCAAAGCTCGCTAGAGTAGATCATAGTTACTCTCATGGGTCACATCACGAAATAACGCTGGACGCGAGTAGGTTTTTGAATGCCAAGGACAAAAAACCTTAAAGGCTGGTTCACACATTTGCGTCTGAATGACCGAGTGCGTTCTGACCGCGTACGACAAGAGCACTCTGGCACTATCTATTGGGTAGCTGGAACACATCTTCATATATTTCATAGATTTTTACGCCTGATTCCTTCACCGTCGGCTCAACATAATTCTCACACAATGTTATGAGTGACCATTTCCCAAAGAGAGAGCGTAGATTTGATTATGCAAATAGTCCTGCGAAACCTTCGGCCTATTTATCCGCAGATCGGAAAGGTTCCCGATCCGGGGCTAGCCAATAGATGACATGAGTAGCGGGCACGGCCACACTCAAACGCAAATGTGTGAACCAGCCTAAAGACCACGGTGTAACTGCGTGTAGCGACAATAGAAAACCGTGTGTGGCCTGCACTCACCTGTCGTCGTCCTCGAGCAGGTCCATCTCCATCTGCAGGTTGAGGCACTGGTGCTCCCTCTCCTGAGACGCCAGCACCTGCTCTTGAAGCCGCATGTTCTCCTGAAGGCGCGAGGCAGGAGACAAAAATGCTCAGCAAATGACGCCGCGCGATAAGCACGCTTGGGTTCTTTGTCAAACTTTGGATGGCATTCAAACTGGGGCAGATGTACCGATCATCCGCAAGCTTCCGAGACTCGAATGTCAGGATAGACAAGAGGAGGGAGGGAGTAGAAAGAAAAATTACAGGAAGATCCATCGGCGGATTCTTAGGGAATGAGTTATCATGACCCTTCGAAACCCCACACACGTGCACAACGTTGACTCCTTCGCTTTTTTTCTGTTGTCTTCTTATTTGCTTCCTCTTTTTTTTTTTTTGCAGTCTCTTTTTGGCCTCATTACAGGGTCAGTGTTAGTGTTTCCCAAAGGGGGACGTGTGTGGCGTTTCCCAAGGGTCATGCCAACAGATTCACTAAGAATCCACCAATGAATCTTCCTGTAATAATTTTAACACCTTTTCTGTACTCTGCCTGTCAGAGCATGTCGATGCACTTGGATACAGTCATCTATATCACTCGTAGAATGAACCACATTCATTATCATATATCACTCGTTCTGGAAACCCAGAGCGAAGAACAACTGGCAACGGCAGAGCGGCAACTGAGCACGCCTGCATTCCACTCCGCCGCGGCGTAACACCTCCTAGATAACAAAGCTGTAGTGCTGAATGAGACGGCGTCATCAAAGAAGGCCAACGCTGGGCACAGATTGGACACGAAGATTGCGTCAATGTTCTGCTCGAAGCCGAGCACTGATGCAGCACTCGTTTCCAATCTGCGTTCAGCGTTGGGCTTCTCTGATGACGCCATCTCATTCAGCACTACGGCTTTGTTATCTAGGGGGTGTTGCATGGTGCCTTCTCCTCTCTGGCTCCGCGCCAGGTGCGTGCGTGATTTTGACGAAAACGTAAGTGGTCGTTTTGACGAAAGTCCGGCGGTTTCTGCCAGTTTGTCAGCGCCGGGGAGACGGAGAGGACGCGTGCTGACGTTCAGCACTTTGGACCAAAGACAGCGTTGCACGCATTGCCCCCTCCCCCTCCTTCCGCTCTCCCCGGCACTGACAAACTAGAGACACCGCCGGGTTTTCATCAAAACGAGCGTTCTAACGCTAACGCATTAATAAACAAGACTGTGGCAAAATGGGTTGCAGAAACGCACGATTGGTTGTTGCCGGCCCGCAAAAGTGTCAAAATGACAATGAAATGCCAAATCGGCAACGTGAGCGGGGGCAACTCAGCATTCTCTAAGCTTTTCATCCTGTTTCTATATGGCTCAGAAAATATTTGCCACAGTGGATCCGATCCACTACCGCTCTGACTAATACCGCCTAGAAGACAGTCCTGCACCTTTCCACCCCCAACGTCATTGCTAGAGGAGCCTTGCAGTGCCGCCTAGCTCGCGTGTGCTAACAGTAACATGTGGCGTACTCATCCCGCTTCAACGTGCTCGCCGTTTGAGGCGCGGGTCTGGGATCCACTAACAAGGACATAATGCGCAGGCTTTGTCGGTATTGCTCCGACGCTGCCGCTTCCAACATGTACGGCGCCCATGGGAGGATCAGGAACTCACCTGTATGAGGTCATCCAGTTCCGACTGCAGGCCTTCCTTCTGCTCTTGCTCCCTCGACAGCTGGCACTTGAGGCGGGACAGGGAAGAGCGCAGGCGCACCAGGTCGGTCCCAAATGGACTTTCCTGCATCCACAGAGTTCGTAGAGTAAATCTAGAGGGAAAGGTTCGCCCTCTTTCCCTGCATCTCGCCTGCCTTGAAATGGCAGCCCAGATTTTAGGCGAGAGTTTAGTGAACGCAAAGAAGCAGACAATTACCACTTCTAAAACAAATATCGGGGCCGTTTTTTTCTTCTTTATTTTGCGAGAAAACACTAGTCTTGTGTACTGTGTAAAGAAGAAAGTTGACAAGCACCCAAACAACTTCAACACATCGCAGCAAAGCGCGAACGTGTCTAATGTTTCAGCTGCCTCTTTTGCCGCTCTTTCGACGCTCTCTTCCTCATTCTTTCTAGTGATGGCATCTACGTCAGCGCTTACGATTTGCCACACACTGCTCCCATCTTCATTCCACTGCCTAAATCCCCGTTCATCTCACCTATCACTTGCATCTACTTTCTAGATATCCATGTAGACCTTTACACATGGAGGCAATGCTAACGACAAGAACTGGGCTGTGCCAAAAAAGGGAAAGTTGTTTGTGGACTAACTTGTTGATAGATTGATGGTACGACCAAACAAAACCAACACAGTTAGACCGCCCCAACTGGCCCAGAACTCAATATGACACCGTATTAGAACTTCGCTTTCACACGTGCAGGTATAAACCTGTGACTGAAGGTCAAACTAACGGGTGACTCGCATTTTGTTCCCTCCTCAAATACTCACTTTTATCTCGAACGAACAATAAAAATATTTCAATCTCTTGGCACTAGACAAGAGGCGTAAGTGGATGCACAGAAGGTATCACGATAGCAATACTTTGTCTCTACGTACCACACAAACACCTACTGGACAACGAGATTATATTGCTGAATTTCTTTTTTATGTCACCTACTGAAAGCCGTTGTAAGGCACGGGTTGAACACAAGTACCGCATCAGCATTTGGCTGGGACTTGCGCTCAATCGGTGAGGACCCGAGGTGTCCAAACCTTCTTTTCGGTGGCTTTTGGGAGCTGACACAGAAAATCAAGCTCTATGGTCACTTGATGACACTAAAAAAACGAGAGCATTAAAAATCCTCTGGTTTCTAACCGCCAGATTTTCTTTCGAAGTCCGTTTAGCTATATCTTCAGTACAGTTCCTAAAACCTGTCTCCGACCGGCGTGTTTACCCCGTCCTAAAATGCAATCCCTCAATTGGCGCCCGATGACGTCATAAAAGTGTCACACTGTCGCCGACCACGATTCTGGCAGTGTCACAGCAGCAGTGGTGGATGTGGCACATGCCTGTTCCGCTGCAGGTCGCTCTCCAGCTTGAGAATTCGCGGGAGCTTCAGCAGTCGGGAGTTGGGACTCCGCGACGGCAGCAACACTCGCATTCGCTATTATTTTTTGCCGGGACTTCCAGCACCAACTGCCAGGATCGCGACATCCGACAACACAAAGCCTCCGCTTCCGTGGTGTCATTTGTTGCCACTTCAAGACCACTCCTGACATATGGGCAGCATAGAACGGTAAATACACGAAATGAAAACGCATTCCACGGGTACTGTTGTTTCCAAGACTTAACCATATCACGCCCTGCAAAGTGCAAAGTTTGTCGCAAAACCGAGGAACAATAAACTAAGGGCTCAACACGCGGCTTTTGAAGCCTCTACATGTGCTGGAGCAACCTATACACCCAGAGGCGCCAGACGTTACCAACCCCTGGTCAGAGGGGAGACTCGCCTCGAAGCCGATGAAGTCGGAGTGGTCGGCATGGTCGGGACCGTCCAGGAAGTTTTGCTGGTCACTGTCATGCTCCTCCTGGTCTGCCGAGGAGGTGTCCTGGGTGTCTTTGGGTCTCAGGCTGAGCCTCAGGTTGTCTGCAAGCTCCTGGAGTTCCTCGCACTTCTTCTCCAGGAGGTCCACACTCGTGGACAGGCTACCATAAAGAAATTCACGGGGAGTTCATTTAAACTGTGTTGTGTATTTGTTTAGATGGCGACAAGAGCAGACGCTCAATAAATTCAAACTCCAGGGATCCACAAATTTTGTTTGAATTATCGGAGGTTCGTCTAAATATGATGCACGATAAAGTCATGATTTGCCATATGAATAGCTACACATGCAAAGCAGATTTGTCATTATTTACTCTACAAGGCCTACTATAATTATAAGCAGGGATATATCACACATGAAACATTAATGAAATGTATGACGTAAGTTTATTTATCCCTCAAAATGTTTATCGTGGACTACAAAATTAAGTTTGTTCATGAGGCCAAGAAGTTGTCTAATGTGGACTATCAAATCAGTGGACACACGAGCGATGAAAATGGGCACCGTGCGGCAGTTTTCATAGCAACTCGCGCGGACGCTGTGACCTGGACCTATACCACGCCACCAGGTCACAGCGCCCGCGCAAGTTGCTGTGGAAATTCACGCGTAGTGCCCGTTTTCATAGCTCATCTGTGCCCTGCTTAAGTGCGCTTCTCATCTGGCACCGGCGCACTGCGAAGAAGCAACACCCGCGGAAGCAAGCTCCGTGGGTGTTGCCTCTTTGCAGTGCACCGGTGATCGGAAAGAAGCGCAGTCATTCGGGCCGCGAGAACAAAAAGCATGAATTACACGAAAACGCCGTTCGAATTAAGCGGCCTATGAATACATTAAAAACATAGCGGGACAACCGAAACTTCGAAAAATGTTTGAATTAACCAGAAGTACAAAGTATCAAAGTTTGAATTATCGCGAGCATACTGTAGTCAGGCCCGATGGGCATCTGGCGTCTTCCCCGTAGACCAGAAATTTAACCACTACAATATCATTGCCGTTTTGTTTTAACGTGCATCAGGCAGTAGTGATACGTGACCACGGCACGATGCTCATTCAGATCGAAACGGGCAGGGGTGGAAATTAAACTGAATATGCCCAGGCTCTGCGGGGAGTCTGTCCGAACATGACATTCAAACACAAACCCTGGGGGCTGATGACGTCTTTGCGTTAAGAGCCATTCATATTCAGAGAACTTGGCCAACGGGCAGGGCCTCGAGACTGGATTCTACAATTCTGTTGTTCGATGTCACCCGTGACGAGACACTGCATTTTGTGTACTACGCACTTGAGGATGCCGTGTGAACCCTTGGATTGCTCGGCTTCGACATGCGCCAGGAGAGCTTATAACAAAATGGTGGACGAAATTATGTCGGCGAATACCCCTAACGTCAGTGGCCGAATAAGAGTTGTTCCTGCCTCCATGCGTGAACTTTCTACCTTCGATAACGGTACGGCACTTCGCGAGCTTCGATTGTGCAGTCAAAGCATGGTGGAAGGCAGCGAGCGTGCGATGGAAGTCGGACCTGCGAAATAAACGCCCTACCTCTTTCATCCTCTCAGTGACTACAGAACAAGTCAGCTTCGTAACAACATATCGTGACATATCATATGTTATCCGATCGAGAAGCTCATGGTTTGTTCTTCATCAGCAACACAAGATGGCGGATGAACCAATTTTCGGTTGCCAAACTCTTCAACTATGCTTGGTAGACTGTTAGAGTTTCATAAACGATCGCCTAACTGTATGCTCACCTTTTGGAAGTTATACCGTAAAATGCCAAGCATGTGCCCACCCCAAAAAAATAAAAAAGTTGCCACACAAAAAAAACAAAACAAAAAAAACGATGGGGATGGACGTGTTAGGTCTGAGGGCAGAAAATCATTAGAAGCACATTCCTTCTGCTTGGTTCAACGAAATGCTATCCTCATCATTACCATTTATCAAATATCTTAGGGCCCATTCGAGCATTACACAGGGAATGTAAAAGCAAAGAAACAAACAAAGCAAACGTTAGCACTGAAATGCCCTTGTATGAAACGCCAAGCTTTCGCTACAGAAAATAAACGAGACAAACATAATGTTTATATTTAAAGTAGAAAAAAGTTAGTCAATGATTATGCTGTATAAGTGCAACTGCAAACCGTCACGGTTAGTTGAGCTCTAAATGTAGTATGATCACCATGGGTCCCAATGTTGTTCGGCAGGTTATTCCAGTTTACTCTCGTTAATGGCAAGATGAAGTAAAGGCTCGAGACATTAAGTGAGCAGTAGAAGGGTATGCACCGCTCTCGTTAAGCGCGCTTGGCGCCGCCGCTTTTGCGTCAAGTTTCACCGCTTTGCTCCGGCTTGAAAGGAGAAGCAGCTGACGCGAGGGGCATATCAGAATTAGCTCGGTGGACTGGGAGGCTTGCTGCAATGGGCGCTCGATAAGTTCATTGCCCGTAAGTAGCTGCGTATCATTATTGTAATATGGGTGCGTGACTGATATGTTACGGCATAATAAACTCAATCGCTGTGGACCAATGAATGAGCGGTCAATGACCTGCGCGTCGTGTCCGCGCACTCAACTTATCCCATATATATATTTGCAAATCAGTGAGGGTATCAGTTTTGCGAGTCTAACTCTTATATAGTCAAATTACCGTTTGAGCAGTTTCCTCCTTCTTTTCTTTTTCTTATAATCGACGAGCGTGTCTGTCACGTACCGCACTGAAAAGGCGCTTTCTCCTACGCACGTTGCTGCGCTGCGGAGAAGCGAAAGAGCAACGAGCTGCATGCCAAATATGGTTAGGATTGCTCCTTTTTGTATAAACGAAAGAATATTTTCGGCTACGCCAATATTCCCGGCTGCGCTTGCGCAGCTGGGCAAGCTCGGAGCGGAGCGGAAAGTGAAAACAATCTGCTAAAACTCCCGACTATGGGGAGGCTTTCTCTCATTTCCTTTGTTGGTGGCATGAATTCCGCTCCCATAACGGTGAAAGAAGCTGACGGCGCGAATTCCCGTTTCGGGCTTTCAGAGAGGTCAGCACGACGGAGGAAAGATGCTTTCGTGATTCGTCGTGCGGCGCGCGCAGTGTATCTGGAGCGCTTGGTAAAAGGAGCGCGGACTGCCAGAATCTCGGTACGCATGCCCGCTCGGGCGGTATCGCTTCACCGCAATGCACGGGTGACGTGCGAGAAGCGCACTTAACGCTGCAAACCAGGGGCGTGTCGCTATATTTGGTCGCGTTTTTAAACGGGGAATAAGGCCAAGTATGGTCGTTTTCCAGGGGTTTAGAGCACCAGGTTGATTTACCTTTATAAAAATCGAACTCAAAACTAACTTCCCAAAACACACTTTAAAACAAAAGACAACATGCCTGGACAATACACCAGTATCACCAGATACTTTCGGGGGAAAAAAAGTAGTAAGAAATAAATTATGAACGCGATAGTTACGTTGCGAGACGCATTTAGAGATCGGAACGTCAGAACAGCCAAAGGCGGCTCCATTTCTGAGACCAACGTCACAGCGACGTCAGCATAGGAGCCACCCTGTAAGGCCTCTTATTGGCGGGAAGAAGCATGGAGGAACAGGTGCTCCCATTCGTGCGTACCCAGTCGCGCCGGAGTGCTGGAGTTCTTACGTCACCAAAAAAGGCCAAGGCGGGGCACAATCCGCACCCCGCGCTTGACTCTTTAGGTGACGTATAAAATTAAGCCCTCCGGACTTGCTCTTTAGGGGGTGTTGAATCAACACCTCTTTGACGACGAGGCCGTAGTGCTCGATTTTCTACGTAACCTACTCCAATGTGGGCACAGACTGCACATGAGCGCATGCGTCAGCTTTCTGCTGACGTATGCGCTCGTCAGCGTTCCCTGACGAACGCTTATGCAGCATATGGTGTCCAGTCTGCGCCTTTGCCATCCATTGGAGGTGTTAGTTAACTCCCTCGGACGAAGATATATGCACCGTTTACGCGCCTCCGAATCAGACGAACGCTTATCGTGTCCAGTCTGCGCCCTTGCCATACACAGGAGGTGTTCTTTAACTCCTTCGATCGAGAGGGTGTATACATGCACCGTTTACGCACCTCCGGATGCGCTTCTTGTCCGCGCGCGACTCCTGCTGCAGCCTCTGGTTGCTCTTCTCGAGCTCGGCGACGGTCTGCTCCAGCTGCTCGTAGATCTTGAGCCGGGACTCGTTCACTTCACGCAGGCTGCACGCTTGCCGGCTCAGGTGCTGAAAGGGAGAAAAAAACGAGAGCGGTGCGTAAGACTATGAGTACATATGTATACGCACGTGACGCGTCAAATGAACCGCTACATATTGCGGATTTTATTATTTCTCACGTGCAGATGAAAGATTAAAAAAAAAGTTACGAATTATTTGCGACACCTTGCGAGGAGTCAACTAGAAATGTCAGAATAGACCCATTTCGAAATGACGCATAGATTATGTGCGGCCGCCATTAGTTGGTCATGTACCGTGAGCACGCATTGGATTGGACGCGAGCGCTTCGTCAGCATTCGGAGTGAACTCGGATCGAAACGCATTCCACACAAGTGCTGCGTCAGTGCTCGTCGCGAACTCGGAACCAATCACGGGCTTCTAGCCGGAAGCGATGAGACCAACTGATGGCGGCTGCGCATAATCTACGCATAATTTCACCATTTCGGAAAGGGTCTATTGAAACTGAATCGCTGGTCTTCCTTATTAATAAACGTATTATAGCGAACATGTTCCTGTAAATACAAAACAAAGAAGTACTTGACTTCTTGACGTACAGTGAGGAGCCGTGTTTTAGGAGTCGGACTAAATTTGTTGTTATGTTCCAAATTCTTTAAAACTTCGAATAAAAAAATATATTCAGGCGCGCGAACGCATTCTAAAAAACAAAACGCCACTTTACAAAAAGAAAAAAAAAAAAAAACGTTAATTGAAGGGAACATTTACGAGAACATATATCAATATACAAACACGTCAAAAGCTTTGACGCTGCCTAAAGTACAGTAGGTCTTGTAACGAATTCGAGCAAAGTTGACGAGGCGTTTATTGCAGATAATTGGTCCTCCTGGACAACAGCGCTGGAGACCAGTGCGCGAACACTGGTAACCGTACAGCGAGCAGTCTTCGTATAGTACAGTATAGCTTCTACTGTTACAAGATCACTGCTTTCCTCTGCCTTGTAAGAAGCCTAAAAAGCTAGAGTGGTTTGTGCGCAAGGCGCATGTGCTTAGATGACAACTTTCGACGTGACCCAGAAATACAGCAAAACGCGTTGAACCATTGTCCTAAACAGACGTTGACGCTGTCAGCTTGTCAATCATTCGAGGCAGCTCTCAAGCTCCCGTTCTACAACATAAAAGCCGGTCGCGTGACTAAAACCAATCTTAAAAATCCCGTCTATCTTTTTTTTCTTTTTTTTTTTGCCGTGATTTTGATTTTTCGAATGCTGCGGATAAATAGGAATCGACAGAAATCTTACCGGATTGTTCTTTGTCTTTATATCGGATTTATCTTTAAGAAAAACGAAATCTTCCTTAAAGATGAGACAATATCTCAGCGAAACCGTTTATGGTTTTATTCAAAATTGTAATAAAGTGCCGCGAAAATAGTTCTCAAATTAAAAAAAGAAAAAAAAAGGAAAAAAAAATGTACATAGTCTTGGCAGCCTTGTACTGCACTACGTGCATACAGCTGGACTCCGTTTTGAAACGTATATCTGTGCAGTGACCCTGTTTCCTTTATTGTTCTAGAAAGAATTTCGAACCGTGTACACGCGGGCAGTGGCGGGCTATAGCGAACCACGCATTCCTTTTTGCTAAGGGGTTGAAGAAACATTCTGCTGCCTGGTGTTGTTTGCTGTAGCCGACACTTATGCAAGGTGGTCGAAATAAATCCGGACTTTCTTTTTTTTTTTTCAGATTTCGTTTCTCAACGATACAGTGAAGCTAACGGACCGTAATTGCGCTTCTGCGGCCACTTGATTCGACAGGAGACCATAGCGCGATAAACAATTCGTGACTCGCTCAAAAATGAGCGAGGAATACGACCGAAAGGGCAGCAATACTCGAATCGATTCGCACCGGAAAGTCTTCCAAGCAAATCATTGCGTGGTATACGGCTATACAAGCAGACATGAGTTCACAGCATTGCCAAGACGTTCAGATATTCTGTCAGCACGGCAGACCGAGCAAAGCAGAGACAACGGTCGATATAAGTTTATATTCGCCCCCGTGTGTTTTTCTGAATATAGTGAATTTTCCGGACTCATCTCGACGACCCTGTATACTTTCCCGCTTCGGAAAGGACTTTCCCTCCATATCGTTTCTTGTTAAAAATATCCCCCCCCCCCCCCCCCCCCCGAACACACTTTTTTTTTTTTTTTTAATTTTCTTTCTCCTGCGGGTTTTTTTTAAACTTTTGTAGTCCTGTCTGCGGCTCTCAGCCCCATGTCACTCTGGCCACTATAAAGTCCCGAGCATTTCATTATCATTTGACAGCCAATCAGAAATCGGCACTAGCCAACAAGAACATAAAATAACCAAATCACGACGAGTAGCCAAGTGTTTCGAACAAACGATGCGGTACACACTAAAAGGTGCTGTTTTCAACCTGCCGCGAACGTAAAGTAAACCTTTTTTTTCGCAAAAAAAAAAAAAAAAGAAAAGGTTTTTGCGGAGAGTTTAAACTCTGTCAGAACGTATAGCCCCAGCCATTCGAGCAAGGTGCCAAAGTTTCAGCACCAACCCATTTTCTTATTCAGAAGTTATAAGTGATTTTTCTGACATTTTCAATGGGAAAATGAGGCCCATTTTTGCCTGTTTACGGTTCCTGTGGCGCCAGAGAGCTCCATGTATTTGAGAGCTCCTCCAGCCGCCATTTTTCCATCGAAATTTAAAAAAAAAAATCGCTTTAAAGTTTTGAATAACGGTCACGTGCTGAAACTTCGGCATCTTGCTCGAACGGCTGGGGGCTACGTTCTAAACGGAGTTTGAGTTTTCTGCGATGAGTAATTTATTTTTTGCGCTGCGAAAAATGGGGTTCGATTTTCTCGCGGAAGCACGGTATACATACATCTATAATAAATGACGAAAGCTACGCTGCTTGATAAGAGGGATCCATAGAGTCACCTCGATATATACGTCAATCATAAACGGCAAAAGATAGGATGCGGATTAAAGGAGTCTACAGAGTCACACACGGTTGGCGTATACCACCGTATCTTCATACGATGCATATATCTGGCCGTATCATAGGCCGGCCATAGCCAAATACGGCCAGATTAAAAAAGATAAAAAAAAAAAAAACGACTGTAGGGAAGACATGCCCCGATCCCACTGGCCACCGCATGCTCGCATGCAAATGTTACCCCGCACGAGGACCCCCGTAAGGTTTAGAAGACAAGGCCGGCTCATTTTCCACCCCCCCCCCCCCTTCCCTGACGTCAGGAGTAGTGGACCCACGCAGAGCCGTCTATTAGCCCCGTGCGCGACCGAAAGCGTCGCTGTGGTCGGCCTTCCACGATTGGCCGAACGCTGACTATGACGTCGGAAAGGGGATTTATCATCGACGGAAATAAGAGGAATGAAAGAACTTTAATTTTGACGGTGTTGGCAGTGTTCCTTTGAGAGCGCAATGATTTCAAGCTTCCATCATGCTAATAACAAACACCATCGAACTTGTTGTTTGCAAGGTAATGACGTCACAAGGGGGAACCACAGGAGGGCGCCACCAAAACATCTCGCCGCTAATAGCTTATTGCGTCAGCATCGGCGCCAGCTCGTCTCGCAGCGTCTCACGACGAGCGGGACGCTAGCCGCTTTAGCGGTGGCTCTCGGCAAGCTTCGGCGTCTTTGTCGCTAGAGGGCGGGCCGGGGGATACGCCAACGATGACGTCACGCGCAGGCCCCGAGTTCGTCTCCGTGATATTGGCAAGACGGGGGCCCAGAAAAATGACGTCAGAATGGACGCTCGAGGACTCTTCCCTTCCTTACTCATATACTACCAATGGTATTGTACCGGGTGGTTGTGAGAAATCCGTACCCGTCTTTTAAACTAGACATTGCGGGGAGCTCCAACTCCGTCAAAACGTAGCCCCCAGCCGTTCGAGCAAGATGCCAAAGTTTCAGCACCAACCGCGTTATCTTATTTCAAAGTTATAGGCAATTTTTTTTAAATTTTCGATGGAAAAATGGCGGCCGACGGACCTCTCGAACATGGACCTCTATATGGCGCAAGAAACCGAAAACGGCCGAAAATAAGCCCCATTTTCCGATTGAAAATTAAAAAAAAAATCACTTATAACTTTTGAATAAGAAAACGGTTGGTGCTGAAACTTTGGCATCTTGCTCGAATCGGCTGGGGCTACGTTCTGACGGAGTTGGAGCTCTCCGCGATGTCTAGTTTATTTTTGCGGTGCGAAAAGTCGGGTTCGGATTTCTCACAAACACCCGGTATATATACAGGCACTTGCACAGAAAAGGATTTTTTTTTCTCTATTTGTCTTTATTGCGAAAAAACGCAATCACGCATTACAACGAGAAGGAAGAAAAAACATCGACAACAAACCGGAGGAACCGGAACTTGTATAATTCCGCGCCGAACAACGCGCACACCGCAAAGCTTTTCGGACGCTATCTCGGGACGCATCCGCGGCCCACTGGTGCAGCGCGGTCAATAATTAAAAGTCACGGCGAACCACGCGTTAATTACGCGCCAGCGCCAGCGCCAATTACTTCCGGATATTTTCTTTTGGCGAGCGAGGAGTCCCCCGTTCTTAGTGAAGCGTCGGGCGCCGAGTCTTTGCTCAAATAAAAAACAACGATAAATATATATATATATATATTTTTTTTTTTTTGGCGATCGAAGTGTTTTGGGATTGTGGTTCAGGAAGATATATGTAGTACTCCATCGTATAGGAGGTATTCACTGGCCGCCATATTTGAGGTCACTGTTTAGAGCGCATGCTCAGAACGAGCTCGCATTAATAGGCTGCCAAGACCGGCAATCTTGGTGGTGCGGAATGCACGTGGCGAAAGAACTGTGGAAGCTCGCGTTCAGCACGAGCTCCGCAGCCGAGCACACAGCTATGGCCGCCAGTGAATACTTCCTATACTCCCCTTCATCTAGGCTCAAGAAGAACGTTTTCCGGCGGTACACTACCGCGAGCCTGCCAAATGCTGTCATCCGACCGTCCCTATATATATATATATTCTCGCCGCGTTCGACATCATCGCACCATATACCAACATATATATACCAGCGCGTGGCTCTCACGTGCGGTAAAATGGCGTGTAAGCATTAGCCCAGACGAAGCCAAGGCTATGCGCTCAAGCTGAGTCACGCCGCCTCGCGCGCACTTCAAAATAGGAAGAAATAAATGATTGGGCGGAAAAATGGTTTATGTATAGACCTTTCCAATGTTTACAAAATCACAGTCCAGCGTGCGATCTTCACAGTCCAGCACGTGCGTGTTCGTCGCTTCGGAAAGCGAGCAAAGCACGCGCCATACGCACGAACACTCAAAATGGCACCGGGCACACGCTCTTTCTTGGAAAGGTCTATAGCCGCGATTAAAGGGATACTGAACCAAGGAATTTAGTGTTCATAATAAGTGGCGCACGTTCTTTTCACGAGCCAGCAGCCGCCGGTGTGCGCGAGCACACGCAACAAAAATGACGTCAAAGATCTCCATTCGCGGTTAAAGGGACACTGACAGGGCATTTATGCTCGCCGAGATTTTTAGTCGTACATGACATATGAGGGCCCAACTACCCAGAACAAAATTTGCGGCTCGAAATTCGGTTTCTTTCCGCCCGAAAACCGCCGATCAAGAACTAGCCGGTTCGAGTCTCGCTCACTCTCTTTTCCTAAGGTATCGATGCGATTACCAAATTTAATCGAAGTCGTGGGTCATTGAAGGCACACAGTCAATATTAAAAATAGAAATAAATATGAAACCCATTTTTTCTGGCTTCTAAAAAGCTGCAATAACGTTGATTAAAAAAAAAGGTGCACACACAACCGGAAGCCTCTGTGCGTTCACTGCATAGATAGTTCTCAACATGGCGTCGTCAGCGTCGTATCGCGTATCGTGGGACTGGGACTAGCGTGCTGGACGGCGATGGCAGGGGACGACGGGCGTGGGACCTCTACTTCGTTCGCGGTACCGGCGAATCTTTCTTCCTTCGAAAGAGAAATCTTGGATAGAACAAAACAATTAGGATTCGTTCCATACGACACGCCCGACCGGCAAGCCGATCTGGACGAAGACGTCGCCGAATCGCTACTCATTTCACAACTCGTAGAAGTGGAGAACAGCGAGCGGAACACATAAATGCAAAGCAATCGCACGGGAAACTAACCGCAACTCTGTGGACGACGTCGTCAACGTCGTCTGCTGCGCGGCAGGAGAAAAAAAAAAAAAAAAAAAGGAGGAAAAAAAAAAAAAAAGCGCGTTCGGGTGTAGCCACGTGACTTCCGCCACTCCCGCTATCCTCTCCACTTCTCCGTTTCGGTTTCGGTTTCGCGCAGTTGCGTTTTTTTGGCTTTATTAAAAAAATACGCTACTCTGTTGCAAAATATTAATTGGGTAGTCCTCCGACACCATAATAAAGCGCCTGGCAAAAAATGAAAAAAATTTTTTGGGGGGTGTCAGTGTCCCTTTAAGATGGCAGTGAAATGCATGGACTTTGGGCCAAAGGAGAATAAAGACAAGTTTTTCATCTATACAGTGGTGTCTGGTGTAAAAGGTAAGCGATTAATTGGTCTAACAAGCATGTAGCTTTCACTTGTAGAGATGAAAAGCCTGTCTTTATTCTCCTTTGGCCCGAAGCCCATGCATTTCACTGTCCTCAAGCGCGAATGGAGGTCTTTGACGTCATTTTCGTTGCGAGTGCTCGCGCACACCGGCGGCTGCTGGCTCGTGAAAAGAACGTGCGCCACTTATTATGGACACTAAATTCTATGGTTCAGTATCCCTTTAAAGCCCCTCGATGTGTGTGCGTTTTGTCTTGCAAGTCGAACGCGCCAGTGCACGAGGCCTGTGTGTCGCGCGGCCCTTGGAAGGAAATGGCGGCAGAGCACCCGCTCGTGGCCCGTGTCTCGCGAGTTTCCACAACAATGGTTGGCGGTACTTTAAAAAAAAAAAAAAGAAAAAAAGAACGCCTCGATCAAGGTGCTTTAGGTGAGATGGTGAGATGTTTCGGTGGCGCCTCTTTTTGTGGTTTCTGTCCGAAACATCACAGCCAGGATTTGCCTCGCGGTGACTTCGCGAGTTGTGATCCAGGCTACTTATCAGTTCCGATCCTACAAGTTAGATGGTGTGTGTAAAAAGTACGGTGGAAGCCATCGCGTTCTTTAACTAACACCGTCAAAGTTGATCAGTCTAATACCCGTTACAGCTCATAGTTACCACAGTACACTTTTGGACACTGTCCCGCTGCTATGCGGTCAAAGCTATGGCCGCACGTGCGCTTGCGCACCTTGAGCGCCCATCAAAAGCCGCGCACGCGCACTCTTCATTCTGAAAGAGCTGTCCGAGGGTGTGCACCTTTTCTACAAGGGCGCAGCCATCTTGAATGTCGTCACTTCTGGTACGCTTTAAAACATTGTTTTGATCTCTCCACGCCGCAGGAAGGTCTTCACGAAAAATGCGTGATTGTCACACATTCTTGGTTTGCTTCTCCTATATAAAGACCCTTTTGTTGTTTACAAACATAAACTGCCGCTTGCGTCCCAACCCCAGCAGCACGCTCCCCCGCCTCGTTTGGCGCAAGCTTGGGCAAGGCTTGAGCCAAGTCGGCCCAAGCCTGGGCCGAGGAAGTGTGCTATTTGGGAAGCGACTTCCGATTGTTCCGTCTTGTGCAAGCCTGTCGAGCTTGCTTATGTCACCGTGCAAGAAAGCATAAATGCCAATCGGACAACAAAGTTCGAGATTTGACGAGAGCCTTTCGGCTGTACCGTTTAACGTCTTGGAGGAAGCAAATTGATTGCAAGAATATTCGAAAAAAAAATTTTAACAGATCTCGCGCTTCTTTGCTCTTTTGGCGTTTACCTGAAAAATCGGTGGTTAAACGTTTCATCGAAATTTCAAGCAGCGGTGTTAAGGTGGGCTTTGTTCATTCTTTTTATGAACAGGAAGTTCTCTGGAACGTCAAAGACTGGAGCACCGACTGGTGGCGTTCGCCGTGAAAAGGGTCTATATTTTCTCGCCTTCCATGTTGAATTGCCTTATTAGTTCTTCGTCCCGTATACCAGATATGGAACTCACGCGACTGGGCATGCCAAGGAAGCGAAAAACGTCTACATTGCGTTAGGGGTGAAGCGTAACTGCAGGAACGCTTTATCAAAGTAGAGGGTTATTTTCTCGTTAACCTGGATGCGTCGTTGTTTCTTTTTTTCACGAAACAGACATTTTATATATTCTTCGTCGTTAATAGTTCCTCACTTTTCAACGAGTTCATTGGGGGATAAGCGTGACTATACTCACGTGCCTCGTGTATGTATCTGTTTACGGTCGACCTATACCGTTTCTCGCCGTGCAAATTACAGGAGCGGCCTGGGGTGAGAAGTAGCGGTTGGGTCGGGTTGTACTTGTACACGTTTCTCTCCACAAGTAAGTATACAGTAGTCGGCGACAGGTTAGGCGTTCGGGAGAAGCTCCTCCCAATTATTTTCACTTTAGCAGAGCGAACCCCGGAGAAGGGTAGATAATTGAGCTAGTTGGTAATTAAACATCTAAACGGTATACACGTAGAGAGAAAAGAGGTCTCTTTTCTCGGTCTTGTCTCAGTCCGTCGTAGTCAAACGGAAGTGTGTGAACGGGCCTTAACGCGTTACTTGTAATGCGTTACGTATACGTATGGTGCTTTGCCCGCTTTCCGAAGCTACGAACACGAGCGTGCTCGGCTTGGACGATCGCACGCTGGGCCATAATTTTGATGATAATAATGATGCAAAGTGTATATGTTTATACAGCCCGAAGTTAGTCAGCCTCAATGCATCGTCTGGTGTCTCAGCTGTAGATGGGAAATTTAGCCAGTGCGGTATAACCGATAGCCTGGGGGGTCTTTAATATGCACCACGCTAGGGTGCCTACATGTCTGTCTGTCTCAGGGTGAAGACATCCATTGTTGCCCTGAATGTGCCAGCGCGTGACGCTCTCGCCCACTCGGTGCGTGACTTGAGCGGTAAAATGGCGTCTATTCATTAGCGAAAGCTACGCGCTCGAGCTGAAATACACCGGATTGCGCGCGCTTCAAAATGCATAAAAAACCGATTGGGCGGAAAAATGGCTCAGATGTCACCACTCGAGCAAAAGCGCGCGTGTGTATGAAGGCACTCTACACCACGCTGTAGCGATACGCGACCGCACGCCGGTACGATGCTCATCTAATTCGAAACTGGCAGGGGTAGAGATTGAACCCAGGATCCGTGGGTTCTGCAGCTGCAGAACCGTTGCAATGCGGTGAAAACTGTGGGCTCCCGTGCGCTTGCGCACCTTGTAACGTCGACCAAAGTTGCGCACGCGCACTGCGGAGACGCGGACACGAACCAGGCGGTGCTGCGTGTATCCATTATTGATGAAGTTAGAGTTGGAAAGGCCCTTGTAGCTGGTATTGGGTTATTGGTGCGAGGCGGAACCTTCTGACCGGTCGAATGCGTTTGCGGCTTGTGGCGCACGCGGCCGCAAATGGAGACGCATTTCTATCGGAAGCGGAAGGCTTAAATCTCCTCCAAAGTGGTGTCCTTTTTTGCTCGAACGGGGAGACGGCGTGTGTGTGTCTTCCCTCTGCGGAACGGAGCGGCCCAAACTCCTTCCATTTCGGGTCTCGTTATCGTTGACTTCCTCGCAGAGTACAACAGCTAGCAGCCGCTCGTAAACAACAGGTGGGCGGAAAAAGCACTTTACTTTCCAGAGCGCGGTTTATCCTTTTATGCCGTCGAGTTCCTGGGACCCGAATAACGCGAGACGGGCGCAATTGCGGAGCCCCCGAACAGCGACGGTGGACGTAAAGGCTGCAGGTTCACACATTTCCTCTTAAGTGTGACGAATCGTAACCTCACGTAACCGCTTACGACAAGAGACGACACTGACGCCATCTGTGTATAATTTACGCATTGTCCTTTCACCGCGTCCTTTCAATAATCCTGCTCAAGCCAATGTATACATAGGCGGCCATTTGTGGTAGATATAGTGCGTAGTTTGTACCTGCGGTTGCCGCGGTATACTTGCGCATCTTATCCTCAATGTTGCTCCCCCCTCCCCCCCGCTGGACGTACAGTCGAAGCCAATACCTCCATGGAAATTGATCCACATTACGACCAACAAACCGACCAACTTACGACGTTGCAATCACAAAGGGGGGGGGGGGGGGGGGCACATTCCCGAAACACAGCACGACGACCACTGTCAAGTTTACACGGATGCAGCGATCCTCCCAGACGGCGGCCGAGTCTCATTTCTCGGGTCCACACACACTTGCATTCAGGGGTATCGGCGATCTCAGGAAGCCGACCCTCTTTTCATGAAACTGCAGGCCATCCACGACGCTATACAAGCAGTAACCACCAAGCTGCCGACGATCCGCCATCTTCAGATTTTTAAAAACTCCTTAGCGGCTATTCAAGAGCTCAAAAGGGTTTCTAAAGCGATGGAACTGTGTCAAACGATACACACCCTTCACCGTAATACCTCGACCTGCGTGAAGGTCTAGTGGATTCAAGGTCACGCCACGAACCAATACAACCTTGCAGCTGATCAGTAGGCACAGTTCCCATCTGATCCCGATCCCCCTTCCCTCCCCCTCCTGTCCCCTTTCCTCCTCCACGGCCCTAAACACTCTCTCCGGCAGGACACACACGCTCTTACTCCTCCGTGCGTCTGCTCCCTCCCCCGACATCTCACCAGGGTAGAGGAAGTTGTGCTTCGGAGACTGCGGGCTGGGGTGGCCTAGGGTGCCTACATGTTTCCGCCGCTCCGCTGTTTAGAGTGGCGACAACGTTTGTGATACCTGTTGCCGACAAACCAGTGTTGCCTACCTCGTTACCATGGCAACCTCCGCTGTTTTCGTCGACCATTTTGTCACACTCGCCGGTCGTGCGCTCGGACTACGCTGCTAATCCTCGTTAGGGCTAGAGAGCGCTGACCGCTCTCGTTCCGACGGCGAGGTTTCGGCGTTCAATGCCGGTCTGTTGCGTTCCGTTTTGTCGCGGGAACTCGCGTTTCGATAAAAGCAACGCACACTTTCTGCTCGCAACTTCAAAATATGAAACACCCGAATGGGAGAGCGACAGCCACGACGACCGCCATCCCGTTGAGCCTCCGATTCCTCTTATGAACGGAAACGGAAGTGGCCTCACAGTGTTGCCGGTCTGTCGAGGCTACAGAAACTCAACGTTGTGTACGCTTAGCGAAATAAGAAGTGGGAAAAAATGGCGGTGGGAGAGGATCTGGGAAAGGGTAATAAGAAGTTGGCGCCACCCTAAAGCGGAGCGGAAACATGTAGGCACCCTAGGGTGGCCCTTACACCGGCCGTAACCTGCCACCTGGAACTCTTCACCCGGTACACAAAGGGCGACATGCCCCAAGTGTCCCCTAGAAGCGACCGAAGCGGATGTACTCGTCCTGGCGTATAAAGACTGAGCCAGACACGTAGCCAGGATTTTTTTTCGGGGAAGGGGGGAGGGGGGGGGGGGGGGCCCGCCCATGACAAAATGCTGTATGAGGGGGAGGGGGGAGAGGAGGCCCCAGCAAAATGGAAGATTTCGGGGGGGGGGGGGGGGCCGGGCCCCATGGGCCCCCTCCCCCCCTGGCTACGTGCCTGGACTGAGCGAACAATGCACCCACCAGCTACCATAAGTGGCTGCATGACAACCAATATCACAAGACATTGCTTCGATTCATTCATACCGTACGCCTTGTAGCATACATATAAAACATATATGTCTCAAGGCAAACCCGCTACGTAATAATAATAATAATAATAATAATAATATATATATGTATGCCATCTCATGACGAAGCCGAGCCTCTCGGCGAAACTGTCGTAATACATACAGTAAACTCCTAGCATAGCAACTCCGCAAGTACGGATCTCTGACTTATTACATTTTCCCGGTCCATTGTTCTCAAACTACTCTGCTTCACCTATATATATATATATATATATATATATATATATATATATATATATAGTGCGTATAGACTTTATCCCACAAATGCCGGGAAACCTTCAGTCTATAGTATACGTAGGTTGGAAGCGTTTCGGGGCGACTACTCGATAGATGGCGCCAGTAGGAAGCGGTCACAAGCAATGGACCCTTTTCAAAAGTCAATCTAGCAACATAGGCGGTCGCCATTGCTTGGGCACGAAGCGCCTGATTGGATCAGAGTCCTCGCTGACGCAGCCCCCGTGTCCAATACATGCTTAGAGTACGTGACCAAATAATGGCGGACTCGGATAGTTGACGCAACGGCTATCAGATGGCGCATACTTTATAGTCCCAGATTTGCCCGAAAATTTGTTAAACAGACCAACAAACATCGCTGAAATACTAACCAAAATATATTGGGCCAATATATATATATATTTTTTTTTCACGAGGTTATTGTAATTACAATTTTGGTCCTCATCGTGTTTTTCAAAGTGAACGGCTTACTGGCAACAATGAAAAAGTGACGTCAGGGGAAGATAGCGCGGGTTCACACTTTGGGCTGTAGAATTTGTTCCCAACTGATTCCATGCAGTTTCACGGTGTCAAATGAATGCTTTGGAAGCTCGCTCCAGCACCCGCACAGCACCACCCACGAAACAATTGTTCGGCATAGTCCATTTTGAGACTGCCCCGCTGAAAGGCACTGAAAAGCGCGGGTATATTTGAATCTTGGCGTTCGCATCATTTTCACTTGCCGAGAAAGAGAGAGAAAAAGAGAAAAAAAATGAAGGTAGTGGAGATATTGGCACGCCGTCCACTCAATAACTAGAAAGTGAAAAGAAGAAAGTTGTATTAACTATAAATATATATATATAATATATATATATTATATATATATATATAGATATATCTATAGTATATATATATATATATTAAAAATAATTAACAATAACTATTCTGAATTTCGCGGCACTAAATAGCATAGGAATTTTTGTATGGGCTAGCTGCGGACGGCATAGGCGTCCCAACGCTGCTGAGAGTTAGAGCTTTTCGCAGATCGAAAAAGACGTTTCTTCTTGACGGGTAGCCGAAAGCTAATAATAATGTTGTGTATATGTTTATACAACTCGATGTTAGTCTGCCCTCAACGGGTCTTGTCTCTCAGCTGTATATGGATGAGAATTTAGCCAGTGCAGCAGTACGACCGATACCCTAAAGATCTTTAACGTGCACCACGCAGTAGTGATACACGACCGCACGCCAGTACGGTGCACATCCAGATCCGAAAAGGGCAGGGGTGGGGATTGAGCCCCGGGATCCCTGGGTTCTGCAGTGCGAAATTTCGCTCTACGTGCTCGGAGCTGGTGAGCGATCACTCGGCCATCGATCACCCCTAACCGAAAGCTCGGTTCCAGTAAAGTGACTGTATCCTGCATCCAGTGATTTAAGGTTACACGGCGCCTTCTGCGCATTAAGCGTCCGTCAGATGGCGAGCACCCTGGCCGGGATTCGAGCCCGCCACCTTGGAATCCGTGTAGTCGGCGCTTTGCCCCGGAGCCACTGAGGCGGCAATTTGCGCGTTGACTTTCGCCGGGCCTATGGCCCGCGTGGGCGACTTGTTGCCATCGACGGCAGAAAGCCCGCGGTGGAACTCTGAGATGTAGGAATGTATACTGGCGGGATATGGACAAAGGGGTCAGGAAACCAGATAAGCTGCATTAAAATGAAGGGTAGAGCGAGGCGGCACGTGGCTTGGAGGAGAGGTTAAAAACAAGCTGTTGCTTGACACGGAGCGAGCTAAAGACGGGAAGAAACACAAAACTCGAATACGTCTTCGCCACCCCATTGACCTGACAAAGTGTGAAAGTCAGGCTTACGTTTTCTACTTGTGTTATCACTTTTGGCGCCGGTTCACTGGATATAATCGGATCGTCGTTTATGTCACAGGCCGCTTCGAGATACGATCAGCGTCGCTGAACGCTGTCGCGAGCCGTGGAGGGGGGGGGGGGGGGGGGGGGCAGAAAGAAGCAGAAAACGAGAAAAAGGAGCGAGCTAATAAAGCCGAGGCGTTCTACGTCGACAGGGAACCGGGACAGTTGCGGTGCGCGTCGGTAACGACTCCGGCGACGAAAGAAAACGACTCGGAAACGGGGAAGGAGGAGGACCAGGCGACACTGTTGTTCCCACGAAGGGTCCCCCTGGCTTCCTGCGTGCGACTTGCACCGCGACAGTCGTCTGCTCGGAATGAGGGCCGCCCGGAACAACAACATTCCGTCGGACAATAGGTACGCCGCAGAGAGAGAGAGCGAGCAAACGTCTGGCTCCGCTCTCTTCTCTTTTGGGACACGGATGCTTCCGGTGGCTCCTCCCGATTACACTCGCGATCGAATTGGGGCGACACAAGCCGCAGGGGAATCGGCCACCTGGTCGCGTCCTGAATACTAGACCGGTGCAAAAATGGTCACTTACTGCACCCTTTGCTACACCATGCGCCCATTCGGCGGCCTTATTTCGAGTAATAGATCCCTATGTAATCGTAAAACACCGTCAAATCTTTGGTACGGTGCCGCCGCGTTTCGAGCAATACACCCCTCGTCCGTTGAACAGCACACCTCAGCCAGTCCCATCAACGTGGATATAGTTTCGCGATGCCAAGAGACTTGCTCGAAATGACACGTGTATCGTCGAATCTTTTCCGAAGGAATATGCGGAAAACCGCAACTTCGGCTTCGAGTTCCGCCAGCCGTCGTGCTTACCAAGGACAGTGAGAACTTGACCCACGGTCCACGGTTGATGTTTCTAGTTTTCTCGCCCCACTCTCGGGTAATTCGTCAAAATGGTAAATATACACCCTGGGCAGGGTTTGCGATATAATGGGAAACGCTTCCCGCGCCCAGCGGTTGCAAGTGCACGTGCGCGCTGCGTGGCCCGGAGGAAAGCATGCGGAAAGGCGAAGACGCTCGCAGACGATCAACGCGTTCGGCACCTCCACCTGACCCCCGATCGAGCAGCTGGACACTGTCCGTAATGCAAGCTCTCTAAAAAATGCTAACTGTGTGTGCTCGTCAGCTGTTTTCGCTACACAGTCTCAAATCAGCCACGTAACCAGGATTTTGTTTCGGGGGCGGGGTGCCCATGATAAAATGCTGTACGAGGGGGAGGGGGGAGAGGAGGCCCCAGCAAAATGGAAGATTTCGCCACCCCCCCCCCCCCCCCCCCCCCCTGGCTACGTGCCTGTCCCAAATAGTGGCTATATATACCAAAGCACGGGAAACGTTCGGCATTTCGTGAAGCTCAGATAAACGCGTGGCCACGAGACTCGACACTGATTGGTTGACGGGTGGGAGAGGAGGAGTGAGGTGCTCGGCGCTGATTGGTTAACGGGGAAGTCATGTGACGAGAGGGGTTGGCGAAGAGGCGCTCGACCACGTGTGCGCACTGAGGGAAAGGAACTCGCGAGTATGGAAGGCTCTGGGACATCGCCAGGTTTATCAGCCAGATTAACGGTAGTATCGCTTAATCCATTCTAAAGCCTGGTTCAGACAGTTGCGTTTGACTGCGTTTGACTGCGTTACGGCAGAGAGAAACCAGGACATCCCTGCTGCTTATATCGCGTGCCAAGATGATTCCTTGAATTGGAGTCCACGCTTCAAACGAAGCACAGATGTGCCGGTGACTCGTTTTCGGTTCTCGACGCAACGCAGTCAAACGCACTCAAACGCAAGTGTCTGAACCGGCCTTAAGAACGACTATCGAGTGCACAGACGGTACGCGTTAAACCGTATGATGAAGAGCACCGTAAACGTAGGCGTCTGGAAACTCAGAGTATCGCTAAACGCTTGTGATGATGGAACTTTTCACTAACAATTTGACTTTTATTCTGTTTAATTTGATTTTATGGGCGAGGGGGGGCAGATATTCTGCAACGAGAAGTAAATAATGCCCGCTGAATTTAGCGGCAAGTGCCTCCATGGGAGCCTCATGTAATCCGTAAACCCAGCGGAGATAGATTCTCCGTTCGCGGGAGTTCGGCGGAGACCTCGGCATTTGTCCTTTCTTTGTCATCCTCGCGGAAATCTAGTCCACACAGCGGTACAGATCGCTTCCATTGTTCCCATTGGGCGACTCGGGGGGGCGAAAGTGACAGCGTCGGTCAGCACGCGCTCCCTCCGAGGCGGGTCTCGGGACGTCGTCACGACGTCCGCATCGGGGACGTCGTGCACGAGGCGGAGGACACATCGGAGAAGGCCCGCGTCGGCCCATTCTTCCTCGGGCGGAAGCGAGGTTGCAGCGCTATCCTATATTGGCAATTTTCCTTGCATGTTTTCGAACCCAAGTTTCACGGGCCCGTCTTCGGACCCCCGGGTGCTGGGCAAATCTGATTCGCCGGAGAAGGCTGGTGAGCAAACCTGCCACCACAGATTTCTGTCCTAGCCATTAGGTGGCGTTTACCGCCAAGTGCTTTTGAAATGTTTCCAGATTTGTCCGAAAACACGGTACCTTATATAGATATAAGTTAACGCACTCGGCCACCAGTTCTTTCCGCCAGTGTATCCTTTATTGTGGTCAATACATACGTTAAAGTATATACGACAGATTCCCAGGGCCGACAGCAAGAATTCATTGAAGTGCTTCTTGAACCGTTCAAGTTCCGTCCTCTGCCAAGACGGCCAGACTCCACCACTTCCACGGCCGGTGTTTTTTTTTTTTTTTTTTGCACGCCGCACACACCACTTTTAGATACAAACGCCGTAATCCTAGTTAACAACATGCACGCGGAATCCGCGAACAGGCCCCAGCTATCAGCGGCATCCAAGGCTGCAAACATTGTCGCCGCTTTCACCAAACCCCTATACACATACATACATAATATACACACATATATATACATATATGTATGTATATATATAAATCTGCTTACTCCTCAGTTAAGAGTGCGGTGGAAGCTACGAAGCTCGATGGGCCAGTCGGGCGTCTATCTTTCTTCACGTGACCACGCTGCCGCTCATGCCCACGCGCGGGGCCGGGGTTCGGGGTGATGAAAGGGAGGCTGCTGATTGATCAGGCGAGCGTGTAGCTCCCACCGCACTGCTAGCTTAGCGGCGAACGGAGTCTGTCTTTTAACGACACGAGGACACTGGTGTGCATACGAGGCGCACCGAATGCGACGAGAGACAAAGGGGCGCAGTTCTGCATGGGACGCGTCTCGCGGGTTGGCCGTGGTGGCGTGACCCTGCGCGGAGAGCTTAATGCCTTCGTCCACGCTATACTCCGTGTGTATAAGCCGCATTACGCGCCTGACCTCGGTTCAGACCGCACTTAATTGTGCGACCTACTAATTTCCACGCGAGGGAACGACGGACGCCGAACGCAAGCCACCTCGTTAATTAGGAGCCGGTATATCCCACCCGGAGGGTTCGGGAAACAGCAAAGTCAGCGCCAAGCTCGTTCCAAGAATAATCTTTTTTTTTTTTCTTTTGAGCACAGTTTGTGTGTGCTTGGGTTTTACAAAAAAAAAAAAAATGTCCCACGAAGTACAACGCAAAAGTTGCACGCTAAATCTTGGAACATGACCCAGGGCAATTTCGAAACGCGCTGCAGGTTCTGCGTCGCCCGACTTTCGTAGTCATCATCATCATCTCTTCATGTCAGCGCCCACGAGCAATTGTCTGTGATGAGGCACATCCCCCCTGCCTCATTATCCGTACGATGAAGACATTTTATTCGTACGAGTAACACATATATCTAAATATGTTTTTGGCGGACAGAGCCATATATATTGGCAAGGTTTTGCAAAGCGTCCGGTTGAGTGTGCTCGTGGGCCGCTAAATGTATAGACGGAAGCTCTTCCCGCTGAATCTGACGGGGAATCGCAGCGTCACGTCACACTGAGGCGTATGTATAGGGCGGTCATGATATACGGTTTGGCTGATCAGTGTATAGAAGCTCGCGCTGGAGGCCGAACAACTGAAAGACCTATTCTGCCGCTCTAAACTTCGAGCGCCGAACAGGGTGTTTGTTGAACAATAAAGAGTTTTACAATAGATAGTATTCGCTGGCGGCCATATAGTTGAGTCCGTTGCCGCTCAGCGCGAACTGACGATTAGCTTCCACAACGCTTCCCCAAATGTGCATTGCTCACCACCAAGGTTGTAGCGCTCCCCTGATAAGGTAATTAGGGGCACGTTCTCAGCATGCCCTGTGGACACCGCCCTCAAAAATGGCGCCCAGTGAATGTTACCTCTAGGAGGCCCGCCAACACTCTTGGTCCCCCCAGCAGCTTGGGACGCTGAACTGCACAAACGCACAAGTCCTGCGAATGCGCAGTGGGACGCGCCAAGCTGCTTGGACCTAAAGAGTTGAGACCCCCTATTCTAAAACTCTTCAATAAAGATTTTAGAGAGTTTTACAATAAAGGGGGGGGGGGGAGGTTTAAATCTACTATTCTAAAACTCCTTTTTTTTTTTTTGCCCCCCCCCCCCCCCCCCCCCACCCCCCACGTTTAATTAGAGCTTGTGCTGTAAAACCCAGGGATGAATTCCACCCCTGCCCGTTTCGACCTGGATGAGCATCGTGCCGGCGTGCGGTACAATATATGCTAATACGTACTGCAGGTTAAAGACCCCAGACTACGAGTTGTTATACAGTACTGGCTAAATCTATAGCGGAGACGCGTGGGGGTGCACTAATCTAAGCGGTATTGTGTGGGAATACCCCGAAGACGTAAAACTAGGGAAAAAAAAGCGTCCACGTCGTGTGCGCGCAGCGCAAACAGTGCCCGTGCAGCGTACATAGACTTGCGTGCGAGAGCCGAAAGCGCACCGGCATATACAACACCCGGAAACGGTCTGGCAAAGAAAGGGCTGTCGGACTCGCAAACATTCCTTTCCCATGGCGCGGCCGTCGCCAACCAAGCGGCCGGCTCTTCTCTGTACTTCGGGAAGAAAGAAAAGCGCGCGCACGCACACACACACACACACACACACACACGCGCGCGCGCGCGGCGCTATCTTTCTGTATCTTTCTCGATCGCCGCCGTCGGCCGCCCGATTACAAAACCATCTCGAGAATCCCGCAGAGGCGAGATAAATAATAAATAAAAAAAATACACGCAGAAAAATAAAGGAGCGAACCATTATGGAACCGATCTGAAACCCAAACAAATACCCTCCCGAGACTGGTCAAGGGAACGGCGACCAACAAACGGACGAGCACGGTGCAAAAAGGTGAGAAGAAAATAAAAGAAAAAAATTACCGAGATCAATGACCTTTAGGTCTTTTTTTTTTTTGTTTTCCCCTTTTTTTCTGTTTATTTGCAGCGGTGACTTTGGCGATGCCTAGTGTCTCGTATAAACGTTTTGCGGCGGCGACTCGAAAAACAAAAAAAAAAATATGTTGAAAAAGAAAAGTGTGCGTAAAAGCACGGGAAGGTTAAAAAGATGCCCCCTTTTGCTCCTTGTTCTCAAGCCGAACTTTCCTCGAGAAAACGACGAAAACGTAAAAAATGTGTGCGTAGAAAGCTACGGGAACTAGCGAGGGTATGCGCATACGCTTTGGGAAGAAAATGAGTAAAAAAACGAGAGGAGGCGAGCTTGAATGAAGTCAAGGTGGGAAAAACAGGCGAGAGAGTTGGCTCCGTCGAAAATATCTCGGGGTCTATCGCGTCACGTGTCCTCGTCTGGGAGAAGGTGACGCTCGCTCTGGCCGAACGCATACGTTTTTAGTTTACGGGTAACTCGGTTCGGGAAGTAGGAATATATATATTATTTTTTTTTTATTTATTTATTCCTTTATTTCGGCCCAACCGAAAAGAAAGAAGAAAAAAAAAGGGTGACCTCGATCCTCTGGCGCAATATCTGCCAATAACAGGGATACGCGTTCGAGACGACAAAAATGCGTAAAATAAAAATAGACAGACAGATCGGGCACCTTCGGTGCAGGGACCGGCATGATTTCGTCCAGTAACCACGTCAGCGCGGTTTGTCTTTTTATGGGTTCCGTAAATAATAATCCGTACACTGCATAGGCGCGCTCCGACGCGTATACTATAGTAAGGAACACCAGGTTCGGAAACACCCACTTTAGTCACTAGAAGAGAGGGCCGCTTTTGTTACTCTCACACTGAGGCAAAGGTCTCAAAGTCATCTGAGTGTGTGTGTGTGTGTGTGTGTGTGTGGGGGGGGGGGGGGGGGGGGGGCAGGTAGTCCACCCAGGAAAGGTTGATGGCCAACATATAAGACGGCAGGGGAGAGTTCAGAGAGAAGAGACCTCGTGCTCTGCGCTTTTTGTAAACTCACACTATTGCCAGTGATATCTTTAGATTTCATTTGTTTTAAATGTCTTTACTTGGACCCTGACCTGATGTGATAGCAAGAATTAAAACGATAATGCGCCGCCAACGTACTGGCATTTTTAATAGAACGAGAGATTAAGTAACACTCGTTCCCGTTGCTCGATTCACTCGGGAAATAGGCAATCTCAACGTGTATCTAAAAAAAAAAAAAAAAAAAAAAAATCGGCTAATTTGAGAGTTTTTGTTTTCCTCACAATGTTTTATCACAACTTTACCGGAAAAGCAAAACTTGTCTGTAAATTGTGATTTTTTTTTTTTTTTTTTTTTTTTTTTTTTAAGGCGAGGATTTCGAGCTTGTAGCTTCATCTTCGGCAGTTACTCCCACTGATCGAGAGTTCGTGCAGCCGAAATGCGTCATTCAACGAAGAGCTCGCACTTGCAGCCTAGTAGCAGAATTGTTGTACAGGTGTTGAACTTGACAAAAAAACTGGGAAGCATAACATAAAGCGAAACAAAAGGCAAATGAACACAGATGGGTATAAACTATCTCAATATACGTTATAAAAGAGCAGGGCTATATTTTTCGAGCGAAAATGAATCGGCGAGATGAGATCACAATGGCGCATGCCATTTCTAGCGATCGAGACATGGGAACCGGGACTCGTAGCTGGTTGCATGCCTGTGCGCCGCGTGTTTGAGACCACTGCTCTGGGGTAACGTGTCACCCAATGGCGTAATTTTTTTTTCTCAGTTTTTAGATAGTTGGGTCGAGCTTTCAGCCCCAACATCTATAAATGGGTATACCAACGCCACCTATAGATAATTCAATCTCTATTCACGTTCTCCTCTTCTTGCGCGTAACGGCAGCGCACTACGGGTATCGGTGCCCGCAGCTTCGTCTCCGACTCGTGCCTTTAGCGTCCTATCCGAGCATCGAAAACGGTCCCGAAGTGGAAACAAATGACGTCACATGGGGTCGGAGTGTCGTGCTGTAGGACGTCGCGATCCTGGCGGTCGGTCGTAGAAGTTCCGGCAGCAAAAAGCAGGAGCAAACGCGAGCGTCGCTGTGTCGTCCCGGCGTCCCAGGACCTGGCTGCCGAAGCGCATTCCCTGAGAACTGTCAAGCTGAAGAGGGAGGGGCGTCCGCCACGTCCACTACCGCTATACTGGGACGCCGGCAGGATTGCGACCGCGGCGACAGCGTGCGTGACACTTCTATCGACGTCACAAAGCAAACACAAAGCTCGGACCACTTTTTTTTTTTTTTGGACGACGCGGTAAACGTTTTGGTCCGAGACGCGGGCTTCGGGTTGAATATAGCGCGGAAATTGAATGTACACGAGGGTCACGTGACGTCAATTTCCCCGCTAAATTTAGCTGGGAAATGTGGGACGGACGGCAAAATCATTAGGACAAGGGGATTCCGTTTAGACTTTAGGCTAGGTGGCGCGAGCTACCACCCGTCACAAGGGGTATAGCCATTAACATTCATCCACACAAGCATTCCGTGTTTTAAAGATCCAGCAACACGGCCTTCCAAAGCCGCAGTCCGGCTGTTCATACGTCATAGGAAAGACACGGTCTCGAGACACGACGAGAGAATAATCTGCAAACGACGAGCCTCGAGCATACTGGGAACGTGTTTGCACATGGATGGATAGATGGATGTTAAGGGCTATACCCTTTGTAAAGGGCGGTAGCTTGCGCCACCTAGCACACGCGTATGTCTGCAGGTAGCGCTTGCATGACCAACGTGACATACGAGGAAGACACACGCCTCGGAGAAAGTGACCGCAGGCTGTTTTTCCCATGCGACGTGTGACCGCCGAGACGTTAGTTCGATGGCGCCGCGCGGAAGCTGTGAAGGCGAGAGGAGCGCATATATAGGAAGCAGACAGCCCGGCCGATTTCGGGAGGCGCGCCACCGGGGCCTTCAACCTCACGACAAATGGGGCGACGATCAGCCGCTTTGTGCCGCCGCCGGCCGCCGACCGAAGCGGCAGCAGCGTTCCGCGCACAACGCAAACAAGCCGGCCCGCCCCGCTCGAATTCGCTTAGTCGTATCATTTCGGGCCGCACAAAGGGCCTGTCACCGCACGAGAAGAAGAGCGTCGACACTCCCTGCCGAGAGCGAGGAAAAAGGCGCAGGGAGTAGAGCGTTGCATGGTAGCCGTGGACGATTGGCAGTGCCAAGCGGCGCCAAAGATAGAAGAGCCGTTCTCCGCCGGCCGCCAACAATGACGACACAGTCAGTCGTCGTGTGTATCGGCCACCAGATCCCGTTGTTCGGCGGCGGTCGTCAGCTTCGCCACTGTGTGGCGGGTTTGACGGCCGCCGCAGAAATAGCCGGCCCGCCAGAAAGGGTAACGCGGGAGAACGAACCGATGATACACGCCCCTGCACTCGGCCTCGGGTACCCCCTAGAGACTGCAAGGCCGTTGTGCTGAGGGTTCTGTAGGCACCATTACCGGACGCCAGCGTGGAACATACATCGAAGACGAGACTCCGTTTCACTTTAATTAAAGGGCAACTCCGGTCAATATTTTCGAATTCGGGATTACGACTGTTTTCAGCTCAGTCAGTGTCCCTAAATTACGAGGTATACTAATATTTATTTTTCTTCTTTTTTCTCTCAATATGGTGCGTAGTTTTATAGACCTTTTCTTTAACGGCGCCGCCATCTTGAGAATCCACCTTTTTACGAAGTCACCGGTTCGAGATTTTTGGGTAGAGAACGCGCGTGCACACCACGAGCGCTTTCACGAGATCTCGCTTGAAAGCATGCCATGGCCGCTCGTGAATCCATGGAACGCGAACATGTGTTTTCATACCAGAAACTCTGGAACCATGATTTCGAAAGAGGTGGATTGCGGCGCCGACGACGCCGTCTACCGGCTTAGAAAAGGAAATACCGGCTAGTTTTGGCAGTACAGCTATCTGGGTAGGCAACGGTGTGGGTATGGGGTGAACTTGGCTAGACTTGGCTATGGTTGGTGGGCTGCAATAACTTGGTTGGAGCTTGTCCGGTTGAATCCAGGTGGCTACTCCCAGGCCATCACCTTGCCGACCTTGCCTCCTCGATAGAACGACGACGAAGACGGTGGGGTGTTTTGATTGAGTTTCCACAGCGAAGTATATATGAGTAGTTTAATGTAGTCTATGCAGGTAAGCTCTCGGCATTTGATAGCTCCATCTTGAGTGGTGGCATGTAGACGTTTTCATACCTTTCACAAACCATGGGGCTTGCAGTGATAATCTAATTGGACCCCCTGCACCGGGAATTAAAATCGGTCCTTTTGTCATAGACGAAGTGGTCGTGAGCTTAAACGTGACGTTGAGTCTGATACAAATCTCTCGTGATTCAAGCTCGCAATCGACTGACTTCATAAATAAGGATTCTTGGGGAAAATGCGAAGCTCGATAACATTGCAGCCACACTCGCGCTGCAGCTTCTTGTGCTCATGGCACACTTTCTGCTATTCTTCTTATGCTTTTTAAAATTATTTATCCATCCGACGGCCACGCAGTGGTAGCCAGACAACCGTAGATTTTCGGAAATTGCAGCACGGTAAAAAGGAGCACTGGGAACTAACTCATGCACGACGTCCGTTTTTAAGCCTTTTCGCCCATACCCTTGGCGGTTGCATACCCTGTGTCAGCGGGCAATCCAAAAATTCACCAGGTCGAGGGTACGTCAGTTACTGGCTGGTTCGAGGTTATGCGAAAAAGGTCTATAGGCATCACGGCTCAAAGTTTGACTTCGGACGCCCACGGCAGAACCGAAACTCTCCGCTCGAGAGGGATGGCAACAATAATCATCCGCTGTGGTCTGGAACGCGGAATGGAGGCTGCGTATTTTCGGCACCAATTTAATGTCCAGGGGGCATGGCCAATGGCGTCACGGACGTCAAAATAACAGCTTTTATTTTTACGTCTTAGCTATTTTGATGCCGCTGACTGCATGCATTTTGAAATGTCGGTCGCCCAGCCTGTGTGTCGCCGGGTGCTCGGCGGTATCCGTGCTGGTGCGTGTTGTCGACGTTGCCGCCTCTACTCGTCGCATTCTCAGAAACATCAAAATAAGCGTTCTCCATTTTCAAACTTCACCCGGTGCCGTCCGTCACTCCTGTTGCAAATCAAGATTACGTGTGCCGGAGGCGACAGAGCCCAGCCGCAGTAATTTTGCACGCAATTTTCTTGAGCTGTACTTGTGTGCAATACGACGGATTATCACCCTTGCATCGAATAGCTGCGAAGGCAGTGCAAGCGGCGAGCGAGTAGCCCTGACTGGCATGACTGCACCCGCTGCAGGAGCGCTCGTGCAGCGTGATCCAAAGCAACTAGCTCGCGCTTTTAACACTGTCGTCGACAACATTCTTTTTTTTTTTTTTCAGTGTTAATTGTAAAAAAGAAATGTCGTAAATACCGCCAAATGCCCCAACAAAACAAAATGTTCGAAAAACAAAGTAGGTTTTCATTGCGGTTCGAACCCACGACCGCTTGCGCATAAGACAGACATCTTAACCGCTAAGCTACGCTACAACTTCGGAAACCTCGTTTTGACAATTCGTTTTATACGAGACTTTCCGACGGCACTTGAAGGCTCTGCAAACGTGCCGTCGGACGGTACTGTAGTCACTACGAATCCTCTTTTGCAACAGGAGTGAGCGACGGCACTGGGCGAACGAAATTGGAAAACACTCTCTCTGGATGTCACAGGCGGCACGTCGACACACACCAGCGAGTACACCGCCGCGCCGCCGAGCACCCGACCACGCGCGCACACTCGCCGACCGACCGACGTTTCAAAATGCAGTCGGCGGCATCCAAAATAAAACGTGTTTACTTCAAAGAACACCAAATAGAATTTGGACGTCCGTGACGTCATTGGCCGCGTCCCCTGGACTTCAAATCGGTGCCGAAAATACGCACCCCGGAATGGACCGCGGCACCACCGCGACCTGACGCCACGGGGGTGCTCCGCTGCACGCGTCGTACAGTGTTGCTCGACCAAAAGCTATACCCGCTTCCCGCTCGCTAAAGAGCAGCGGGTCGCACCTCTAAAATCGGCTTTAGTGGAACACACGCGGCTTCGATCTGTCCGAACATTTCGGCTGCGATCCCATTTCGCGCCACTAAAGCCATGCACCGCCGGTTATTTATTTTGGTTTCGTTTTTCGCCCGGAGGTGGCCTTTACGTCCAATATCGTAGCGTGCGCTGGAAGTCGGACTTAAAGTAGAATAATAGCAAAACCGCACGCTCTAAAAAAAATAAAACATTTTTGAGCGTTTATTTTTACGCGAAGCCCCTGGGAGAGACGATCGCTACAACATACGGAGGGTGACGTCTTCGCCGTGGCTCTGCGCACGACGTTTCAAGTATGCTCAATGACACATGAGCAATTCTTTTCTTCCTTTTTTTCTTTTTTTTTTTTGGGGGGGGGGGGGGGGAGGGGGGGATAGACACATACTTTCAGCCTCGCCGAGCTGTACATTGTTGTGATTGGATCTCCCAAGGAATTCGTGGGAATGTTGCAAATTTTTCGGAGTGTACAAGACCCATACAACACGGAAAAGCATAAATTGATCACATTTGCTGAAGTAATACTATAGTCTATATTTATATATATATATTTCAATACACTGAGGCAATATTACCGAGTACCCGATTACACTCCCCTCTTCAACTCCGTGTAAAAAAAAAAAAAAAAGACACGAGTTTTTGAAGAGCTCAAGTTCTGCAGTTCAATTCTCTCATTTTTTGGAAGCGTGATCCGACCGAATGAACGTTTAGCCTAAGCGTGCTACGGCGGACGATATGAAATGAAACAGTCCTTCGCGCTTCGTTGCCCTAAGCT
Source organism: Ixodes persulcatus (assembly GCA_013358835.2). Taxonomy (NCBI): domain Eukaryota; kingdom Metazoa; phylum Arthropoda; class Arachnida; order Ixodida; family Ixodidae; genus Ixodes; species Ixodes persulcatus. The sequence goes on from JABSTQ010010262.1 coordinate 1,326,772, forward strand.
GCTGCAGATTCTGAGAGACCTACGAAATCCGTGGAATGCGGAGTTGAGATCCCATAGTTCGTAATTTTTCGACAAACTGGCGAGCTTGTGGGGACCGCAGACGTAGAAAAAGGCAAGATCGTGTGGACGTATACCGCTCGGAGAAGACACACGTCTTCTCCGAGCATTCAACTCTTCCCAATCGAAGCTGAAAGCAAGAATGGATACCGCGGTTAGTTTCTGCTTCTCTTATTTCTGACCCATTCCCAGCGCCGCATCGCGTCGTACACACATTAAACGGGCCAGCAGTCCGCACAACTCGAGAATCTATCCTAGGATCCACGGAGTAAGGCACCGGCCAATTGTTTCGAAAACAACTCACTCAAATTTGCATACGCGATGGATCTCAAAAGAGTCCGACAAACGCTATGCTCGTATGGAGAACAAATCGGTATCCCTTCCCCCAACAGACAGTTTCTTTTGTTCTTTTCTTTAGATTTAGACATATTTTTAGCCACGTCGTTCGCTGAGCTTCCTTCGTAGATTGCAGCGATAGGCTCTGCCAGGTGCTTTGCAAGAAAGTATAAACAGCCGTGTATTTTTCTGGTCTTTTTGTTTCTTTGTTGTTGTTTTTTAGAGTGTTTTGTTTGCTGAGTTCCAAGGTAACACCCAACGGAGTCTGGGGCGCGCGCGCGATCGGTTCTTTTGTCTTTCGGGGTCCCGCACGTGACCTACTAACGATATGCTAAGCAGTTACGATTCTTGACCCGAAATTCGGGTAAACATCGCTCTTTCTGACTGACGCGGCTGCGCGCGATCAACAAAGTGGCCGGCCCAGCCGTCTGCTGCTGGTCTCGGACAAGCGGCGAGCTAAATGGCGGGGAAAGAGCTTGGCACACACACTAATTTGGTCCGCGACTCCAAGGTCATATGGACAAAGAACCGGCGATTATTTTTCGCCCTCTTCTTCCTCTCCCTCTCTCTTTTTTTTTAATCTCTAATTACCTTTAATTGGTTCAAATAACGAAACCAAATTTTAATCCACACACACACGGGGTGTTTAATTATAATTCGCGCATATAAAAAAGAAAAGAAACAAAAAGTCACGAAAGGCACACAGCGCGGTCTGTGCCAGGGACTCTAACCAAAAAAATATAACGTTTCGGTTACGGTTACGGTTACCGTTTCCTGTTGATACGGGTTTCGTTTCGGTGTTTTTACGGTTTTACTTTTTACGGTTTTGCTTACCGGTTACACGTTGCTAGAAGCCATTTTTTTTTTTTTTCGGTTTCTCCAATAATTTGTTTTATTGAAATGCTATAGACAGCCGTTTTATAATAAATATCCAACAACGGAACATTCACAATTAGAAGAACTCAAAAAGTTTAAATGATTCTAATTGGTCAAAATTTGCGCACGCTTTTAGCTCCAACACTTGTTCACTACATCTATTTACATTGCATAGCTTGATACCCAAGCATACACGTTACCCCCCGCTACACGGGGATCATGGCATTTTATATGTAATAGAAATGAAAATAAACATGCCTACTTTGTTGTTCGGCAGCGTTTGTAAACAACCCTGAGAAAGTTCCCACTGGGCGCTGGAAGAGCCATTCGTACCTTCTTGTCGCTACAGTTTGTTGCAACCTAAGATATGCAGAAAAGGCTTTGACCTCACTAAAGGAAAAAGCAGAACTATGTCCCTCCCTTAGTAAAATTATGGTAATCGGATTAAAGTAATAAAATTGAGTGCTGGGCTAGTTGGGGAAAGTCAAACATAGTGTAAATGCAATAGCGCAAAACAAGGAAGACGAAGAAGAGAAACGACCGACAGAGAAAACTGTAAAAATGTGTCCTGTGTTGTTCGTTCCTTTCCCCAGTCTCTGTTGTTGTGCGATGTTACAGCTACGTCATATTTGCTATTTCCAAGCAAATGCATGTGGTCACAGAAAGACACGTTTCTCTTTGTCAGATTCTGTGACACTACAACAAATGTGCATTTATCATTTATATTGCAAATTTGTGCAAACTTATATAGTAGCGCCATTTTTCTCCCGGGTATATGCTGCAACTAGGGATGCCACGAACTTTCGTTGAGCCGGACAAAGTATTCTTAATCCTAAATTTAGATTGAACGAAAATGTTTTCGCTCGCTGGCCCTCCTCGAGCTCATGCTTGAGGAAAACTCTTTATTTCTCGGTTAATATCGGTTACCGGAAAATAATTTACGGTTAAGGTTACGCTTTTTCATAAATTTCAATTAACGGTATCGTTCCGGTTACGGTTACTGAAAAAAAAAATTGTTCCAAAACGGTTTTCGGTTATGGTTTGAGTCCCTGGTTTGAGCAGGCGAGTTATGTGGCCGGAGGACATAATATATAAATATCCGTGGCTAATCGTCACAATAAGTCAATTAATTAACTAAACATTGCTCACTAACTTTTTGATTAGTCAAAATCAAACATATATGGTTCCAATTGGAAACGTGCTGAGCGTCATCGAAAACCAGCAAATCAGTCGACTTTATAAGACTATGAGCGTGTCGGGACTCGGAAGCGCGGTAGTTCGGGTAAACTTACGACTCGCTGCAACAGGCACAAGGCTGGCGGTACAAAGAAACGTGAACGATGATCCTATCGTTCACGTTCTCGCACCGCCAGCCTTGGGCGTGTTGCACACGGGTACAATAAATTTAGCATTAAAAGGACTGAAGTATACGCTCTTGCGGCGTGCTTCGATCCATCTAAAAAATCCGCGGTTTGCTACTTCGTACAGAAGCGAACGTTAAGTTTATTTGTCCGAAGCAAAGGAAACACCGAGTACCTAAATTGCAAAATGTGCAACTTTCGGGTCTACAAAAAGACATTATCAGATAGAAAAACACTTCCTTCTTCCCACTTCTGAACAGGACCTAAATTTATTTCATTATTATTCATCGTGTAAAAATGTTTCCGCTTCGTTTCGTTGTATTTTTGCTGTTGTTTTCTTTAAACCGCGAAACGAGTCCTACATTTCAATTGGCTCCCTACTCGATGTGTATCTATGCATTAATGCAGGAATTCGGCTTGTTTACCAGCCGCACAGCGTTCGTTCGACACGTCGCCCTGTTCGAAAAGTGAGCCTGCCGGCCTGAAAACGGCTGCAGCGATATCTGCAGGTTGGACGCCAGTCGAAGCCCTATTGCCGTCGCCGAATCCGATCAACCGAATATGAATTAGATACTCGCGTAGACGCTTTTTGGTTTCCCATTATACGAGGAATGAAGCCAAGCGTTTCGGCTATGCACTCTAAGATATCTGGAGCGGATGCTTTCCCGCAAAGCACTTAGGAGAAGCAATTGCTGTTATCTAGGAAAGAGCTCAACTTAAAAACATAGACCTTAAAAAATGGCATTATTCGTTTACAATTTGCGAAGAAACGAAAGCAATAGCTGTAGTACGGTCACGCAATGCGGGTGGAATGGTGCCGTCACGTAACTGTGGGGACGGAGGTGCGGCGTGGTTAATTCTCATAGCCGTCGTGGTTGGCGTCGCGGATGCCACTGACGACCGCCACTAGTGCTGGGTGATGCGTGAAGCAAGTGGGTATATCGCGGTGGAAGTTTCTAAAACCACCGGATATTACGCGTATACAACCTTATACTGTCAAAGTGTGATCTCGCATAACGCGAGTAATGTTTGAAAACAAGTGTTTGAAGCAGACGACAGGAAGACTCTCCCTTCGTCGCGTCGTTCAAGATGCCGACGGCTCCCCTCTCTCCTGTCTTCGCGCTGCGCGGCCGACGGGAAAAGCAGATTTCCCTGGCCTCGCGCAAAGAGCGGAGAGAAGGGATTTTTTTCCATAGCGGTGCGATGACAGCCGACGAGCTCAAAGTCTCTGCAAAGCGTCGCCCGCGTGGCTATCGCATAAAAACAACAAAAAAAAAAACGCTGGCTGCGTTGTGGCACATGACATTTCACCAAATATTTGATATCACCATGCTTATGTACCACACCGCGGACGAACAGAAAAAAGAAATTGTTCGTGCTGACAGTGTCGCCGTATGTACACTGTAAAGAATAATAACTTCTTCGGTCGTCTGTCGTGTTCGCGCTGTACAGCTCTTCCATTTTATTTTATTTTTCGTCGTCTGTTGAATTATCAATACACTCGCCACGATACGTGCGCAGAGCCGCAAACCGGTTGGGTGGATGGATGTTACTGGCTATACCCTTTGTAACCTGCGATACCTTGCGCCACCTAGCCCGTTGTGCCTACATTTTAGAGTGTTGCCAACTGCTCGATCAGGTTCCCGTGGTTTATATGGGTCGCGTTTGCAAGGCAAGCTGCGAGGAGGAGGCGAACGATCGGCTGCTCAAATTACTCGTAACAATTACTTTTAACGCGAAACGTTCAGCAGCGCGTGTCGCAGAAAAGCTGGCGTTGGTGGCTTGCGCTGAAATCCAGGCTCGGTCGATAGGGTCATGACGTCAGAACCACATGACCTCCCGCGGGAATTTCGAACAAGCCATAACGCTCACGTCAAACGTGACGTCACTACGTCACGCGTCCAAAACATGACGTGCAAATGATTTTACTTCATAAAGTAATTCATCCGAATAAAGAAAAAATTGAAGAATTTAAGGCGGGATTCGAACCCACGACCCTTCGGTTTTGAGCCAGGCACGCTACCGTTTATGTTTTGTTTTAAGTTTTTAAGTTTTATGTTTTTGGAGTAATTTTGTAATTATTTGAGTACATTTATTAGAAGGTAATCACAAAAAGAAAATTCTGATTGCTCTTTGGAAGTACTAAAATTACTTGTAACAGTTATTATTCTCTCTCCTCCCTAATGGCGTCTTTTCTTCGTACAAGTTTCCTACCGAGGAATGATGGAACAAAGTTTCCGATAGAAGGATATGGTCGACCAAAATTGGTGAATTATAGTTTATAGTTCGGTGACTCTAATCCAGTCATGAACCGCGTGCGAAAGACGCCGTTTTCAAACCGACAGAAAGATCTGTTGTTTTGAAAGTCTGAAGTAATCCGAAAAATTAGTTTTCTTCGTAACACCCAATTACTTTTCTTCTCTAGTAATCTTATATAATACTTTTAACCCCGAGAATAATTGTAATTGTAACGGATTACTTTTTTTTTTTTCGAGTAACGTGTACAATACAGCTTGGCTTCTATATATGCCCGCTATCCTTACTGGCCACGCAGCAAGGCACGTAAAAGTACATATATGCATCACACTTCCGAAGGCGCGGTGTACCGCCATTAAACTGCAAACGCTCTCCATGGTTTCAGTTGTTCGCTCTCTTATATATCTAGGCTCTCCGAAACAAACTGGTCCCTTGTGGCGCTTTCTGGGTAAGAGTATAGGCCGGTGTCCGAAAACCTAACCCCCAGCGATAAAAAATGGGAAATAATGATCTCAAAGGCAGGCTCTTGCGAAGAGAGGGGATGCGCAAATAAAACAAGATTTTTCTTGCTTTTTACGGCACTCTTGGCATCGGTGAATTGGCCATATGCGAAAATGAATAGCGCCATCTGCTTAGCGTGCGCGAACTTCATATGTCCGCCATGTTGGGCGGTGCTCCGCCGTACTGTCCGTACTCGCCCGAGTGCCCGAGTTTGCGTCCTAGCGTCCTAGCCGCGTTGGCTGGGTATACGTCGCTGAAGCGTAAGGTGCAGGTTCCAGACGTATGCCCCGGTACTGCTGCGTTCCGCGATGCACGCGTAGTGGCTGCAAAGATCCCTTCGGAAACGAGGTGAGCTTCGTACGCGCGTAATTTCGTTATAGTGAACCGCCATCCGGCCATCGCGATTTGTTACAACCGCTTAGAGCTGTTCCGCGGTTTGTTGAACGCCTCTCGTGCGAGTTGCTTCTCACAGCAGAATCACTGCACGCGTGCATGTACGTTTCTCGTGCACGGACAGCCACTGCACCAAGAACGCCAGTGCGCTCGCGCTGAAAGCAAGAATATCGAAGGCGGGATCGAGTGCATGCATAAAATCTCGTTTTGGCATGCAGCTGCAACGTAAGGGCTGGGGCCTTGCGCTACCTCTTCGATAGACTTTCAGCGCGTGCCCGGAACGGTATCGAGAATCGAAAGATTAGGGAGCCACCGCTACCGCTCCGAGGCTTGTACCTGCGGGAGGTCGTCTTCGACTCGCGGTACGAATCCACAAACCCATCCCGGGAGCTCTAGCACCTCGGAAAGATCCCGAGTCCAGCCATCGGAAGAACTAATAACTACGAAGAGTTTACTAAAAGAGAGCGAGACCACGCAGCGAAGAGCACGACACAAGATGACAAGAACCCCCCCCCCCCCCCCCCCCAACATGGCGGCGCGTCTTTCCCGAGTATGATGATGATGACAGCTACAAAGAATTTCGCATATGGTCTATTGTTCTTCGTGACTATGCATTTCTGAACGTTCTTGCACTACGATATCAGCGAAGGTTTTTGTAAATAAGCGGAGTCTCGCAAAAAACGCAGCACCTTCTTCTTACCCCTTCACCATGTCATGGCGTCAGCGTAAACAAACATGGCGGCGCCCATGGAACAGAGGGGACCCTGATCTGTACACGGTGCCCAGAACCCGTCTGAGACTGGTCAGTGGTCCGTTTCGCGCCTACGCGCGGAGAGCAACTTCGTCTGCTTCTTTTGCAGGGGTTGCGTTGGCGTCTGAAAGACGCCGAGCTCCGATTGGCTCTGATCGAAAGAATAGTGGGTAGACCTCAAGGCAGTTTGCTTCGAGGTCGACCCACTATCCTTCAATAAGAGCCAATCAGAGCTCGGCGTCTTTCTGACTTCACCGCAACCCCTGCAAAAGAAGCAGTCGATCCTTGCGCTCCGCATTCCGGCCCATGCATGCACAAAAAAAAAAAATGCAAAAAAAAATTGATTTTGCCAAGACTGGATCGCCACAATGTACGATGTCGCAATCCTGGCGGTTGGGCGTACAACTTCCGGCAAAGAGCACGACCAAACGCGAGCGTCGCCTGGCTAGCGGCGTCACAACTCCTGGCTGTCGCCGACACTTCCGTGACCTGTCAAACTGAAGAGCAAGCCGCGGCATGCAGAACGGCCTCTGCGACAGTACACCACCGTTGCTGTGGCAGGGTCACGACCGGAGGGACAACACGACACTTCTAAGATGGTATCGGGCGGAAATCGAAGGACCACCTTTTAGGGCGCGCTGACGTATTTTGGGCACCACATACTATACAGTAAGACCGGCATTCCCGATGAGCGGTCAAAGACTCCTCGTCCACGTCTACCGGATCCCCGTTTTTCGGCAAAATAACCATCTTCGAAAAGAAAAAAAAAGAGCAGCGCAGAAAAAGAACGTTGTGGTTCACCGAGCGAACCAACGCAAACAAGCACGCCTACGAAGCAACGGTGCTAAAACAAACAGCTCGACCAGACGCCGTTCTGGACACGCCCCATGCCGCCGGCTATTTGGAACGGTCCCCGTAATGGCGGACAACTGTCGGCCGTAATGGTCAGTTCGGTGCCGCGGTCCGCGTCTCGCGTATTTGCCGGGGCGGGCAGAAGCGGGAGAAATGGAACCGAAAACTGGAGAGTGGTCGGGAATGACGGTTTGCCGAAAGAGATGCCGCCGCCGAGGATCAAGGGCGGGCAGACCGAAGAAGACAATGACACCGCGGGACGCGTTTCCGGATGTTGTCTGCTAACGGGCTCGATGCAGACCGACACGTGAATCGAGGTTCGCCCGCTATCCACCGTTTCGCTTATGGGTGTTTGCCCTTTGCTAAGAGCACGCGGTTTGCTGTGATCGGCCCGTCCGATCACAGCAATATGCAGAGACAATTACATTTCTCCCGGAAGACGGCGACAAAAAGATGTCACCATTACTGTACTCTACAAGCAAAGAAAAAAGGTTTGCGAGTTCGTTTCTCTGTAGAACAGGAGACAACGAATCGCGGCGTAGAGTATAGAGAGATCACGGTGAATGACGATTTTGATAATACGATCGGAAAAAGGACCCGTGCGCAGGGACAACGAGTGAGACAAACGTCATTGTCCCTATACGCGCACTTTTCCTTTCGCTACCCCACAATTCCGAAATTTTGTTCGTCCATCCATACGTCCGTCCGTATGTCAGCGCACTTCCCGCTAAATTTAGCGGGGAAATCGACGTCACGTGACCCGGCGCATATACTATTCGAGACCGTGTATGGTATTCTAAGCATGCCACGTGACCTATACTGTTCAAGACTGTGTATGGTATTCTAAATATGTCACGTGACCTACACTGTTCGAAACGGTATAAGGTCGTCTAAACCAACAAAAACTTTGGAGATTTGTGTCTGTCTTGCGTCCTTTTTTTTCCCCGGCTCCAGGGTTACCATGTCAGTATTGAACCAGCTCGCCTGCACCCTTGCTTTAGTTACGTTAAAACTTCATGCTTTATTTATAGAACTTTGAAGGTAAAGAACGCTGCTATTTTGTTTTATTTCTTCGGGAATACGTTATCGTAGATCGACTGCGGTAAACATCAAGTTAGGGTAGTAAAGCTATAATTAAAAAATTAATTACTCTTCTTTTTTTTTGTCTGATTATATTTTGAGGGTTTTAACTCACTGTTTACAAACACAAGCCATCTCTTGCCCACCCGAGAAAATTCCGCGGTCGCTCCATTTCGACGGGTTTTCCAAGCATGTCGACGTAACATTTTCTAGGACGGTAAATATTTACAGATATCACTAAGTTGCGGATCTAGCGAGGTTCTTCATCTGTGCCATAAAGCAGACAAAGGGGGGGATCGGTCGTGTAATGGGAGCATTAAAAATCTCCAACAAATCTTTCGCTAACCATGCAGTCATTTCGCTATAACCACCCGAAGAACCGGTCGTAAAATATTTCCGGAACGTCGCGAGAGGCGGTGCGGGGGCTGTCTTGCTTTCTCTTTTGACCGGAAGTCCGCGGGGACCTCCTTCCGGCGCTATATGGCGTTCCGCGCATGCGTATGGCACTGGCATCCCGCATCTTTAGTTCGCGCGGGGGGGGGGGGGGGGGGGGGGGGGGGGGGCGCAGTGTACGGGTCGCGAAACTCAGATCGATCTTCTTTTGTTGTTGTTGTTTTTATTTGTTTGCAAGGTTGCTTGTCTCGGCTCCTCGAGGCTCGAGCCATTTTATCCGTGTACAGTCACGGCTGGGCGCCGCAGAGGCAACGAGCAATCCGGGTACCGATTCTATACGAGAAATTCCGCAGTATCCGTTGAGCGCTCGAAGGATGTTTTGTGTTTGTTTGCGCATGCCGTTTGTCGGGTGGGAGCCCGCCACCACGTGGCACCGTCCAGACTCAAAATGATTGGCTTGTTCCGGCCAGAGAGAAAGAGCGTGGTCCCCTGCGTACAACGTGCAAAAAAGTGCGACTTTCTTTTCTTTTTTTTATTTGCGTGCGTGCGTGCGTGCTGTGCGTGCGTGCGTGCGTGCGTGTGCGTGTGTGTGTGTGTGTGTGTGTGGAGACTTCAGCGCTTCACCGCGCATCAATGATACCGTAATCACAAACTGTGTGCAATAACTAAATGTGCGGCGTCGTTTGTATAACTAAATTCTGTTCATTCAATATTTTGTAAACGTATAGCCATTTGGAATCTCTCGAATTCGTTCCCGTCACCCACCTGGGTGTGGACACCGCGGAAGGAACTGGCTCTGCCTGTGCCAAGCTGCCATTCCCAAAATCGAACGAATCTCTGCTGGTCTATCGATCGATGTATGATTCGCTGCCTCGTGTTCTCCAGAAAAACAAAACTCGCAGACTTTTTTCTTTTCTTTTCACGGTGCAGGGCTCCGTTGGCAGCCGACTGTCAAAACTCTCGGCGACCGATCGTTCCTTTCCCACACAAGCCACACTCACCTACCGAGGGACGCGTCAAAGTCAAACAGTCGCCGACCGGACCATCGTTCGAGTGTGGCACTGCAACAACAGCAAACGTACAACGCGAGGATATAAATGGCAGGTTTGGAGTCTTCAAGATGGACGCTGCATTCAGACCCTTCCTCCGAGACCATTAAAAGAAAAGCGAGGATAAAGACAGGTACGAAAGCGCGGTATTGAGGTACAAAAGACACAAAAGTAGAAAAAAAAAAAACTGCCAGTCACGACGTGCACATCCATCTATACGGCGAGACGGGTTTCTTCTCCGAGAGCTAAGCGGCGCAATAGGCGCCTTTCTTTCTCTGTGTTTAGCGTAATCTCGGCATCTGCCGCGTCAGCGCAGCCATCATCATCATCACCGTCATCATTATACCCGCAGCCGTTCTGTCGTCCGTCTCGCCGCCCCGCTCTCGCATTTCCTCCGTTTTATTCTTTTACCTTATTTCTCGCGCTGATGGTACTACGTGCACACTGCGGTCGGAGTGGCCATATATCATATATACCCCGGGTGTTTCGCCGAACCTTTTGCGGAACAACAAACTTGTCCTGCAAAAACCACGCATCGCAGAAAAAAAAAAAATATTGTGTTGTATTATTGCAGTTGTTTCGGTGAATCCTACCGAGGCGGCTGCAATGGCTACGGATTCCCGGTTGGCGGGTTTGCACCCCGGCCGACGTGCCCGCAATCTGACGGTGCGCCGGGTGCGGAGAAGACGTCGTCTAACCAAGATGTCGATCGGTTGCAAGCCAAGAAGATCCCCAAATCGCTGAGGCGTGCCAGATGACCATAATTTCATTAATTTGGGACGATCCCCCCCCCCCCTTCCCCCGCCCCCCTCACAAACACACACACACATGCAGTTTTTTTTATTTGTATTAGTCACTCCCAAGTGTTCAATGTAGTGAGGTACATAGCGTTTTCTGTATTACGTAGAGAGGTTAGACATGTTGATGTTATTAAAAGCGTTGACAAGGGGCCCTAAGCTCGTCAAACACAAAGTTGGAGCCAAAAGTTTCGCGGAGCGCGCCGATTGGACGTCGGCGAAAAAAAGCGCGAAGTCATCGTCGTGATAGGCCAATCGGTACGCTCCGTCAACTTTGGCCCCAACTTTGTGTTTGACGAGTTTAGAGGCCAAGGTCGCGCGAGCCGCCGCAATATGGAAAGGGTTCAATGCCGTGCCAATAAATAAGGCAGTCGTTTAGAGTATCGGCACTATATTGGCGATTGTTACGATTGGAAAATGGGACTTCCCGAGCTCCTGCGACACTCTGTCAGGCAACTCGAGCCATACCGTATTTTTTTTGTTTTTTTTTTTTTTGTCGGCGATTGTTGTAACATTTCTGAGGGACGGAAAAGCGTTTCCTGCGATTTCAGCTAGAAAGCCACGGATAACCGTACACCATGATTATAAGCGGCAAGATGACTGCATTGTCTTTACGCTGGCATAAGCTACCTATACTCCAAAGTACACCTCAGATGTGGAACTCCCGCGTGGGAGGGAGGGGGGGTACCCAAAAACCTCCCGATAAGAAAGCCTGAGGGTTCTCCTGCGTCACTAATCGGAAGGTCACCGTAGGCCGGAGATTGGACACGACTACGGCGTCAGCGTTCGGCTGGAACTCGAGTCCAATCAGTGAGAACACGACTCCTTGCCGAACGGTGACGTCACAGTCGTGCCCACTCTGCGGCCTACGGTGGCCTTCCAATTAGTGACGCAGGAAAGGACTTGGGGCTTTCTTACCTAAGAGGCGTTTGGAGCTCTATCAAGATTGTCGTTTCAAAAAAGTGTGCTCTATAGGGTACGGTAAGACGCCATCTATACTCGTTTTCACCTCAAAAACCGCAAAAAAAAAAAAAAAAATTACACCATCTTCCCGAGGGGAACCATGGGGTGATGCGGAGCATCGTGTTGGTTCCGAGGAGAGTCAGTTGCGTGCTGACGTCGAGAGATGGCGCCACCGACTGCCCTAGCGTTACCCCCTACGCGAGCCTTCGTCGCGGCTCGCGGCAGAGAAACTTGGAACGCTCGCCGCTCGCCGTTTATTTTTTTTCACACTTGAAGGAGAGGAGACTAGAGGAGGAGAGTTGCGCGTGCGCGCGCAGTGTGAGGAGAAGCGAACGCACGCGTAGTGCACGCAGCTGGTAGAGAGAGAGAGCGGAGAGAGTAACGCGCAGCTGTTGGAGAGAGGGAAGGAGGAGAGTTGCGCGTGCGTAGTTCGAGTGCCGACTACAACGCCGACGCCGCGGGACATAGACCCGAGCAAGAGATGCTCCGCATCTAAAAAAAGCTCGGGGTACATTTATGCACTTCATATGAGTCGTGAATGCAAAAGCACGCCTGCCATTCTTCCGCTCCCTTATTTCGTCTGCGGCGTATTTGCGTCGGCGGCAGAGCGCGCGCTCTCTTCGCCGCTCCGACCTTGGACGCTTCGTGTTCCCCGCGCGCTGACGGCGCGGACACGTAGCGCCATGGGGTGGTGAGGCGCGCCAGCCAATGGGACCGAAGCCGAAATCCATCAGCTTCACTCCGCTCCTTTGGGATCGGGGAAACTAGGTGCGGTTTGGCTAGGCCTTTCGCGTGGTTTCAAAGCTGTTACAGGCTTCAGTTGGAGAAAGGCTTCAAAGCTGATGACGTCGGCTCGCTTTAATGCTTTGGCATTAAAAGTCCGGCTTCTCGCGGAGAATTACTAATAATTTCCTCCTTTATGTAGAGAATTAAGATATGTGTATACTCCGTTTCATACTTAGCGTGCAACGCTGTCAAAGCTACTGGCGCGAGCGTGGAGCATGATCTCGTTGATGATTTGCACGCGTTCTCGCGCAAACAAAACCATAGATGAAGCCACGCGCTCGCGCCAGTAGCTTTGACAGCGTTGCACGCTAAGTGTGAAACAGAGTATAAGTGCATTTTAGGCTAGATTTACGTTATGCTATCAAGACGTACACGTTTCAAACGGCAAAAGTCTCGCTTCTTCCTCCGAGAACCAAATCTATAGTAAGAAGTTCTTCGCATGGCGTACGAACAATGCGCACAACTTTCTGTTCTCTCGAGATGAAAACGGGCATATAGACGCGGTGCTTCGAAACACACGCACCGTCCCCCGAAAAACACCGTCCCCCAAAAACCCGCGGCACGTCAAAGGACGCGGGACGCGAGCCGTGGGCCCGGGAGAGGGGGGTACAGACAACACCATTTACACTCTAAAAAAACGCCCGTGCGTCTACTTTGCCGCACAACACTCGGAGAGCAAATCACCGCACCTTACGGAGGCAGCTCAGCGAATGACGATGCCGAAACATATGTTTAGACCAAAAAACGCAGTCCGAGTTGTGACATTAAGCAACGCAAGCGTGACGTTTTGCATTGCTTAATGTCACAACTCACACTGCGTTTTTTGGTCTAAACATATGTTTCGGCATCGTCATTCGCTGAGCTGCCTCCACAAGTTACGGTGATTTGCTCTTCGAGTGTTGTGTGGGAAAGCAGACGCACGGGTTTTTTTTTTTAGAGTGTAGAATAACGAAGGCCTCGGAACGTCCCACTCTTCCGTCATGGAAGGCCATCGCGGTCGGACGGCGCAATCTGAGCAATTGGAGCCGCGAGCCGGATGCCGATCGAGCGTCCTGATCGACGCGCTGATTGGAAACGATCGCGCAGCCGAGCGCACTTACGCGGCACTCGGTATCCAATCCGCGTCTTCGCTCGATCTCAAGGTGATGACGTCGAAATTGCAGTTCACGAGCGCTTCGATTATTCTCCTATAGGTGGTGTTGGTGTAAAGCTCGTGGAGGCAGCGTCTAGACAGGCAGTTCCGAAACTCAGCTAATCGGTAAACGTTGGCTTATATGTCTCTGTCATATGGGGCTTTCAACGGATGACATTATGTGATCGGTGAGTCAGCTCGCCATAGTCTACTCCGTTTCGCATCAAGTCCGGTAGCAGACAACCCTATATACGATCCCGTGGGGGCCAATCAATCAGTGTCAAAAGTGCATCGTCATCGTGGCGCTCGTCGTCTTTGTGCGTTCGCTATATCACCGGCTAAAACCGATCACGCACAGTAAATGCGCCGTGATCCTGAGCCTTTTTTTGATGCGTGATTGGTTCCTGACGCGCGATGACTGGTCGATCAGATGATGTAATTCGATAAAAATTACATTATATCTTGCCGCGTGGCGGCCGTATTGTTTAGTGGCTCTACAGACGCTTTTAAGCAGCTCTGCACGCGGGCGCCGCCGTAATGCTCGTGTCCCACTAGAGCGACAGACAGAAACCAAAGACAGCGACACGCCTCAAACCCATGCAGCATGCTCGCGATGGTACCTTTGGCGGGCGTTTGGTCGTTCGGTGCTCGTGAGGTAAGCACGAGCGATTGCAAGCCTGCCAAAGATACCCTCGCGTGCATGATGCTCGTGTTTGAGCACAGCCTCCTTTATTCTACAAAGCCTGTCAAATCGCGGAAGACTCTGGTTTGAGGCTTGTCGCTGTCGTTTGTTTCTGTCTGTCGCTCTAGTGGGACACGGGCATAACCGACCTTCCGTTTTAGGGGCGAAGCTCCTTCGGGTCTAGCCATGTCCGTCCTGCGTCCGGTGCTCGTGCTCGTGAGCTCACGTGCTCGTGTAGGGCAAAAAAAAAATGATGAAAAATTCAAAAAAATTATGAAATTTTCGCGCAGTTGACAGGATTCGAACCTGTGCGGGGAGACCCCAATGGATTTCTAGTCCATCGCCTTAAAACCACTCGGCCACGACTGCGGGACGAGAAGGGGGCTCTGAGATGTAGTAGTAACTCAAGAACTGGGGATGTCATGGATGAAACGTTGCATGTAGCCGCTCAACGTCTATACAGAAGAGGGCGCTGCGGTCAAATGCGTATATAACCGCGTTAAAATTTGCATGCATGGCTCTGCATTTCACCGACCATAAAGCAGTAATATTGAAGTCGAAACGCAACCCGGAACTCAGCACTACCTATGAGCAATAAAAAAATCAGCACCATCAGCACTACCTATGAACAATAAAATCAGTATCATCAGCACCACCAGAGCTTCGCCCCAATCAACATCATTCACCACGTGGAGATGCGGTCATTTTTTTTTTGTTTCCCCTTATTTCGTTTATTTCTATTCACCATTACATTATAGCCGGCCAGGTTATTGCCATTTTAGATTCTACCGCGTCCTTCTCCCTAGCATTGGCCTTTATGGAGGCTCGTCAACGTCCGTGGCTCGGTACCTCGATTAAGACGAGACAAGGTCAGCAATGGCGGGCCGTAATCTGGCGCGTGTTTAAAGCGTCCAAAGATTCAACGGTATACGCACCCGTCAATTCATCCATCGATCCGACGGCATACGCATCCATTGCGAATTCACGACCTGACATTTACCCGGGGAAGACACGAAAGAGCAAGGGGCTTCACCTGCGGCCGGTTTCTTCACCTCGGCAGAGGTGAGCGGAGCTCGCACGATAGGTGGCGCCTCTTTTCACCCGTTCGCGTCCACGTTTGTGGATGTGGCCCCCAAGGGTCATCGATATCCATCCTGCTCGGGCCTACGCTGCCCGAAACAAGCAGGTGCCGAGAAGCGTCGGACACTTCCGCTTCGGCATGTATAGGCTGACCCCGAAGAAAGCCCGTGTCTTTTGTTTACGTATTTATTTTACTTCTTTAGGTACGAGGTCGGGAAGAAACAAATCTATAACTTCTGTACACGGCGTTACGAAGCTGTTGGCATTCCGGACGAGGCACTTCCAACCAGACATGTACGCGGTGCTCGTTACAGGTAATCGAACCACTCGTAATTCATTACTTTTTGGGAGAGAACTTTGTGTTAGGAACTGATGAGAAGAGTCGATTACTTTTGCGAGTACTAAATTTATATTGCGACCGTTACTATTGTTCCCTCCCCTTTTTAATGGCACCCTCTGTACAAGGTTCTTGCAAAAGTACCCTAAAACCGAGTCTCCGACGGGAGAATAGTTTACCTAAATTGGTGAATTAAAAAGACGGGTAGTTTATAATTTGGTGATTCTATAGTCCTATAGTGGAGAGTATACACAAAAGACCCCCCTTTTCCAAACCGGCAGAAAAATATGTCGTTATGAAAAGCTCGAGTAATCGGAGAGGTAACGGAATTACTTTTCCAAGTAACGGCCAATTACTTTTCCTCTCAGGTAATAATCAATTACTTTTTTCTTCTTTTCAAATAACTTGTACGTAGACTGCCTCCAACTGAATTCGCTCATCTAAATTCGGCCAACATCTATATGCATGTAGAGTCATAGACCAACGCGCATGCGACGTACCGACAGCAGCGCCACCGCAGCGGAGTGACGTGAGAGTCGGGCGCTTTTTTTCAATATTATCGACACCCGCGTGTTTTTTGAAGATCCCGCTCTGTGGGGGTGTTTTCCCTTTAGCACTCGGACGCGCTGCGGCGAAGCAAGATGAGCGAAATCGCGACGCTTGCTTCGCGGCTGTCGCTTCGCTGCAGTACAAAAGTGAGCGGTGAGAAGCGTACTCAACAAAGGTAACTTACACGCCAGAGCAGACTAGGAACACGACAGATACCGCGAAAATTCCGAGTACACTGTCAGTGTTTGACACTGACATAGCGATCAAATAGGACAGTAGATTATTTGCGGCTAAAATCGAAAGTTCGGAAAATTCGCACGAGCCTACCATAGCTAATAACGTGAAATCAAAGTTTTGAAAGCAATGTTGGCGCAAGTTCCTCACATTAGGGCTAAATCGTGTAGCAGGATGTAGGAGGGTGAGCCTTTTGGAGCCGTTCGGCGCAAATGGCGCAGCGATCGCATCGCTACGTTCGTGTCCAACTGCGAAACGCGTTTCGGCCCTCAGTGGGTGACGTATAAAATTTGCAGCTGCGGCCATGTAATCGAGTCACCGAGCGCTTAACTCGGCAGCCAATGGGAGTGCGGCATTAGCTGATAGGAACGCCTCGTCTGCTTTCTGCGCAGGCGTTGCAGTGACGTCAGAACGCCGAGCTCTGATTGACTACGATTGGAAGGATACTGGATGATAGATGATCAATGCTAGCGGCCTTGAGGTCTACCCACTATCCTTTAAATCGGAGCCAATCAGAGGTCGGTTTTGACGTCACTGCAACCCCTGCGCATGAAGCAGAGCAACTTGCGCTCCCCGTAATAATAATATTAATTTTTAAAAAAATTTGCAGCGACATTTACCATTAAAGTCTTATTTAAAGGGCAACTCCGCTCAATTCCGAATATTTCGCGATAATGAGTGATTTCGAATTAAAAAGCCCTAGTAAAAGAGACTACGTCGTTTGCTTCGCGAAAGATGGGATATATATTTTTAAATCTAATTTTACACATGAGCGGAAATCGAAACCGAAACTTCGGCCCCGTCCGGCAACATTGGCCTCGGGCCGCCAAGTACATGGCCATCACGTGGTGCAATATGTCACGTGATCCTCGGCCCAACGACGGGCGGGATTGGGGCGGGCGTGTGGCAGGCGCGAGTGTCGTCTGCACCGCACTCTTCGCCACGTTTTGGTGTCTACGGCATTCGACGACGTCTGCACAACTGCGGCATAATTCTGCGCACGTGGTGTCCGTAGTGTGGACGAAACTCCGAGGGACAATAATCACAGACGGTGAGACGACGACGGTGGTTGTGATGCGGAAGACGGCGGTAAACGGCGGGACCACGGCGGGCGGCCGAACGGCTCCCAAGAAGCGCGCTGCGCAGGCGCGTCACGCCAATCACATGGACACCGCTGAGCGCCGATAGGCAACGTTGCTGACGTCATGTGCTACGCTCGCCTGGAGAAGTAAAAACAAGCAAAAGGGGGCCATAATGATGACGTTTAGCTCAATGTTGGCTCCGCCCATGCCGTAGCCTTGACTGCGCTGTTGGTTGCGCCTGAATTCGCCCGCTCGAGTCAGCCGATTTCGGCAACTTGGCGAGTTGCAAAGTTTGCCGGACCGTTTAAGAAACATTTAGACAGAACTGCGTCGTAATATTTGACGTGTGGTCTTCCTGGACGATACTGAAGAGGACTGCACTGTTTTTTCAAAACCAAAAATGAAGCGGAGTTGCCCTTTAATGCTTGAAATGCGTCATGGAGAATCGGTGAGGCAATTGGTGTGCAGCGTGACGTATATTATCCCGCTAAATCTAGCGGGAAAACTGAATGGTTTTATACGTCACGTGACGTGAATTTTCCCCGCTAAATTTAGCGGGGAAAATAGACTGGTGTCTTAGGTGACAAGACGTAAAGTTTCCCGCTAAATTTAGCGGGTAACTGCATTTGTGTATAGGTCACATGACGTCAATTTAACGCTTAATTTAGCGAGGAAACTAAACTGATCTTTTGGCCGCAAGACTCGAATTTTCCGCTAAATTTAGCGGGGAAACCGAATTGGCCCGTATGTCCTGTGACGTCAGGTCACGTGACATCAATTTCCTCGCTAAATTTAGCTGAGAAACTGACTTCGTGTATGGGTCTCGTGATATCAATTTCCCCACTAAATTTAGCGGCAAAGACACGAACGGACGGACGGACAAAAATTTTGGGATTGAAGGGGTAGTGTTATAGATCAATTCATGCTTTAATAGTTGTGCTGTGCGTAGTTTAGACAGCCGGAAGTTAGTCAACCTCGGTAGGCGTCTGGTGTCTCGGCTGTATATGAGAAATTTAGCCAGTGCACCCCGCAGTAGTGATACACGACCGCACGCCGGTATACGATGTTCATCCAGATGAAAACGGGCAGGGGTGGGGATTGAAGCTAGGAGCTAGCATAGCCTCGTATCAGGCACGTAGGGGGGGGGGGGGGGGGCATGGGGCACGCCCCCATGCCCCCCCCCCTCCCGAAATCTTCTATTTGGCTGGGACCTCCTCTTCCCCTTCCCACTCATACAGCATTTTGTCATGGGAGGACTACGCTTCTCACGCGCTGAAAGTCTTTCTGAAAATGACTGATTTAGGGGTTTTCGACGACGCTGAGCAAATTTCTAATTGGAACCATATGTGTATTTTCATTAATTAAAAAGTTAATTAAAAAATTTTAATTAATTAGCCAACTTCTCGCAAGGATTAGCCACCCACATAATGTCCCCCTAGCCGTATAACTCACTTGAACAAACCGTACTAGTGCATCTTTTCCGGATTTTTTGTAATAAATCTGTTCGAATTAAAAATGAACACCCGGTATATGTATACTGACAAAGCCGGGCAGATCGCCACGAGAAGCGGCCGCCGAAATGGAAAAGTTAAGCGGCAGACAACGGATGAGAGGAGAGCCACGTGACTGGCGCCCCGTTGCGTCGAGACGCCGAAACACACTTTACCCGAACGAACAAGTGTGTTTCGGGTCCTCGCCGCTGCAAAAGCTATGCGCTGACGTCCATGGTTTCCCGAGAAATGGCTCTTCGACGCTCTGCGCTACCAGAGCCTCGCGCTCCGAATCTGCGACCGGGCACCGAACTGCCAGGCTTTGCGAGTATAGAGGAGGGTATGATGCCAGGAGGTTGTGCAGCGCGAGCTTTCGCTTCACGCGCTCCCAGCTGCTGTGCGTTCACACACTCGGCCACCGGTCCGCCGTGTGACTATTGGCGACGTGAGCGATCGAAAGCGTCGCTGCGGTCGGCCCACCACAATTGGCCGAATGCTGACTATGACGTCAGCAAAGGATGTCTAATCGACGGAAATAAGAGGAATGTAAGAACTTCAATTTTGACGGTGTTGGCAGTGTTGCTTTGAGAGTGCTATGATTTCAGGCTTCCACAATGCCCATTACAAACACCACCGAACTTGTTGTTGACAAGGTAATGACGTCACGAAAGGTAACCGAACGAGGGCGCCACCGAAACATCTCGCCGGAGCGGCGCATTGGAAAGGCGAGCAAGGTCGGAGGCGACCAACTCTAGCGCGGATAATTGCGGCCAACGAATGAAAGTGTCCACTTTCCCACTTAGGAGCAGACGAGGAGGTCAAGCGCGGTGTGGACCGCCTCGAAGAGGAAACATAGCGGCTGCAATCCTGGCCAAGGAGGGACTAAACGCCAAGGTCGTCGGGGGCGAGAGCAAAGAGCAGAGGCTCGACCGAAGGAAAAAAGACGCGAGACTCGCTAAAGGAAAAGAAATTAATACTGCGGGAAAACAAACCAGCGAGAAATAGAAACGGTATAGGCGGGTCACCTCCCAGATGGCGCCGAGTGCTAAAACTGGGACACGAGGTGCGAGCAAGCACCTCATTAGAGGCACTGGAGGCGACAGGTTTTCGCTTCGGTCGCCACGCCGACAGATTCTCGACGTCGCCTGCTTATACCATTTAGGTCCAATGTGTCCGACTGGCTCGCACCGAGAACCGGTTTGGCACATTCGGCCAGAATTACTTTTCCGCTCCTCCCACTACCTAAGTACGATGACAACGAGAAATAGGAAACGATTCGACGACAGCAATGGGGCGTGCGTGGTATCTTTACTTGTAACTTTTCTCTTATCATTCGGCCAAAACGACTTCTGTTTCTCCCTCTCCCTGAGAACGGCGACAGATAGTAAAGCATATGACAACAACGGCAATGGGACACAATATTGAAGTGGGAGTGCAGGCGAGCTGGTGTATATAGTCTCGATAAATTACCCAAGTATCTCTTCTTGGAACTTTTTTTTTTTTTTGTTCTTTACCGTGGATGATTCATCCTCGGCACACTTGGCCAGGATTGCTTCTCTTTTTCTCCTTCTCGCCATGAACGACAAAAACAACAAATACCAAAAGTTGTGACGACAAGAATAGGGCGTGGGATATCGTTTCTTGTAACTTTTTTTTTTTGTTATTTAACACGAAGAACCAGTTCGGCGCATGCGGTCAGAATTACTTTTCTGTTTCTGCCTCTCCATAAGAAGAACAAATATAGTACGAGATTTGATAACAACAATAATAACGGTTGATATCTTGAACCGTTTTGTTCTTTCTCATGAAGAATATCAGTTCAGTACATTCGCTCCGAATGACTTAAGAACGGCAAGACCAACATAGAGAAAAGATTGAATAACAACAACAATAGGGCGTGATACCTTTTTCTCATTACTGCTTGTTGCTCGCAAAAACCCGTTTGGCGCATTAGGCCAGAATTACCTTTTCTATTTCTGCCTACCGCTATAGAACCACCAAGAGTAAAATATTTGATAACAACAACAACGGGACTTGGTATCAAGCAACTTTCTGTTATTTCTCACGGAGAAAGGGTTCGGCACATTTCGCCAGATTGCCTGCTTCACATGGTGCGGTTTTGCTCGCAATTTCGCAGCTGAGGTGTCGAGTATGGCCGCCTCCACCCCGACGTTTCTGTCGCACGAGCGACGTCGCAACTACGAAATCGCAAGTAAAATTGCGCCACGTGAATCGGACATAAGAATGACAAGAAGAACGCGTTATAAAATACTGAACAACAACAACAGCAAGGTGTGGTATCTTTTCTCGCAGAGAACCAGTTTGGCAAATTCGGTGAGAATTATTTTTTTTTTTTTTCCGTTTCTGCCCTTCCCTAAGAACGACAAATACAACAAATAGTAAAAGATTCGATAACAAGAACATAAAGCTTGGCATCTTGCAACTTTTTGTTGCTTCTCAAGGAGAATCAGTTCGACGCATTCGGCCGCAATGACAATAACAATATTTGGTAAGATATTGGACAGCGATAACAATATGGCCTGATGTCTTTTCTCGCAAGTAGTTCTTATATCTCGCAAAGAAGAAGTTTGGCACATCCTGCAAGAATTACTTTTCCATTATTGCATCTCCCTAAGAACGACGAAGACAACAAGTGGGTGACGCGGCGAAGAGACGAAAACAATGCGCGGCAGCTTGCAGAGAAGGAAAACGGGCCACTGTGACGCGCGTGCGGAAGGACGACACGCACAAAGAAACAAGAAAACAACGCTGACATTAAACCGCCGCTTTCTCACGACGTGTCGGAGCGCCGCTGGGGCGCTCACGGCTGCGAGCGCCGACGACGAGCCGCTAATTGGGGAAAAGAAACGGAGGCAAAAAAGCGCGGGACCGTCATCTCGGCGGTCGCCCCAGGTGAGGTCTCCCCCTTCCCTGGGGGCCACCACCATCAAGCTCTCTCTCTCCTCGGGGCACGCGGTGCCTGTGCCTCGTCGCCCCTACACTAACGATGTCTTCGCACAAGCGGCTGCCTGGGTATAAGTGTAAAACGGCTCTCGGGCAAGCTCCCGTATTTATAGATCGGCGTCGCGTGTGGCTACGGTCGAGCCAGCTGCAGAGTTATCCCTGGGCACGCGCGAATCACTCTCCAAGAAAAAAATAAAGAGAAAATGATGTCGAAATTGTTACGCTGATTCTGGACGAAATGCGTTAGCATTTAGCGCGAGGGTTCCGACCCGGCAAAGGACGGGAATTCCAACCTGGCAACGGTCCGCGTACTGTTGTCTTCGGAGAGCCAGTCTAATTCCCTTCCGGGTGTCGGCGGTTTCGCGCAAACGATGTCGTCGCTGCGTCTAGGTTTTACGTTGTCGCGCACGTTGTTCCACGGACGCTCGATCCCGCGGCGCGTCATTGGAAGCGTGCCAGAAGGCTCTTCCCCTCTTGTAAGAGGGAAAGGGCACGTAACGAGAGAACGAACGGAGCCAAAGAGCGGGAACCACGCCGCGGGCTCTCGAGACCTGCAGTCCAATGAGCGTCCAAACGAAAGACGGCAATAAATGCTCACGCATTTAATATCGCTGGCGACACCTCCCCCCCCCCCCCCCCCCCCCTCCATATATAAACGCCATAATGTTGGATCTATTACGTCACCCATTGGAGGCCAGGTTGGGGCACCCGTTCGACACGAGCGCTGCGTCAGCCTTCGGCACGGACTCGTGTTCCATCGGTCAGGACACGAGCCCCGGCCGAACGATGACTCAACTCTATTGTCCAATCTGTGCCCACGCTCTGGTAAGTGTCAGAAAATCCGATACTACGGCCTTGTTATCTACAGTCGCTGACAGAATGAAAACGGCAGGGCCTGTCTTCGGGACGCTCGCGGCTTCCGGCGC
This sequence comes from Ixodes persulcatus, assembly GCA_013358835.2. Lineage (NCBI taxonomy): Eukaryota > Metazoa > Arthropoda > Arachnida > Ixodida > Ixodidae > Ixodes > Ixodes persulcatus. Next base: position 1,349,699 of record JABSTQ010010262.1, read on the forward strand.
GCGACCCACGCCTTTCGCCGTGCTTTGGCTTCGCGCGCACACTCCAGGCGCACGAGACGCGTCACGTGACATCGTGACGTCATGTGGCCCATGGTGGCACACACAACGTGACCCGCGGTGACCACGTGACCTATAGGTGACACCCACCGAGGGACTCGCGTACCAACGACGAGACCACGCGTGACCCATGGTAAGCGAGCACTGCGTACAAATCACGTGACTACGCACACCGCGCATTGCTGCGTCTCTCCCGAAGTTCACGTGACACTCACACGGCATTGGAATGGCTCGTAGCGTCCGCTGCTCTCCATCGTAAGGTGAAACGGAGTACATTCAGGTTTCGACGGCCTCGATCGGTCCCAGAAGGACGGCTTGCTATGGCGCGCGAGATCAGCAGCTTGTTTTGTGTGCGCGAGAAAACTCGATGGCGTCCATCTCCTTCACCGCGCACCGCCAGATGTGTGTGTCGTGTAGGAGTTGTAGAGGGGGAGATCCGCTTCCCCGAACTGCCCGAACCACGAAGCGCCTCCTCGCCCGATCGGGTGACAACATGACCTTCGCGCCATCCGTGCTGCCATTGCTGCGGCCCTCCGAAATTCGGACAGCCGTGCGGCGATATCTAGCAAGTTGGACGCACGCCGCGCCGCACGGAGCCCCCGTCGGACGTTCCGATGCGACGAAAACCCTCGCCCTCCTCACGATACCACGTGACCCCACGACGATTTTGTCCGGGTGCGACCAAAGTGCAGGACATTTCACGATACGTACGGTGATTTCACGACAGTTTCATTCTTCCGAGATATTTCAAAACAAGCACGGGTCGTTTCACGCTCAGCAAACTGTAAAAAAATTCCGAAAATAAAAGAGAGAGAGAGAGAGAGACGTTTTGGGTGTATGTCCTCTAATACTTGAACCCCTTTTTTACTGTCACGTTTATTCATTTAGAAAATAACGAGTGTCATTTAAGTTAATAGTAGGAAGTGACATCGAGTTCGTTCGGTACACAAATTAATGGTTAGAGAAACGACGGCTGGCGGATAACGGGAATTATTTAGCTCCTTCGAGAATCTTCTTTCTTTTTTCTTCTTAAAGGTTGCTTTTCATGCGTCCATGTGGATGCTTTTTTGTTTGTTTTTTCTTCACGACAGAGAAGGCGTTTCTACTAGATCTTTTTCTCCAGAGATTTTTTTTTTTTTTTTTTTGCGCAACGAATGCCGGCCTCTGCTCCCGCCATCGACGTTTTTCGAAGGACCCGAAACGGTTCAAGATACGCAACAAAGAACTTTTTTTTTTTATTGAGTGTTTTAGGAGGGTAGCCGCTATTGCTGCCGGCGCGATGAAAAGGCCGCCACGTTCACTACGTTTCCATTTTTCTCTTCTCGAATTGTTACCCTTTTCTCCCGTCCTCAGAAAGAAGGTGAACACGACTGACGAACCGAAACGCCAAACCGAGCAAACCGCGCCGAACCGAAGAGAGAAACAAGAAAAAAGAGAGATATATCCCTCAAATTTCTCGTGCTCGGTCGATCGTTTCACAGATAGGGGCTGCTGTTTGCGATCGCCTACTTTCTGCACTGTGATTACTGATCTCGCGTCCGCTTGACTGTACTACACTAGGCGACACTGGTAAGCACACAAGCGATCGCCGCTTTTTTTTTTGTCCCAAAAAAATGTAAGGGCATGTCATCGAAACTACTATGATGGTGGAAAGGGTCCACTTAGTGCACTAACCTAAGCAGTAAAGTTTGGTGCTTGAAAATACACTCTCGAAATAAAACTGAAGAAAACGCCGATGTCGTGTTAGCGAAAACAGTATCGCGGGGAGTACTAGTATCTCCGTATCGCATGTGTCCTATCTCATCTTTATTTTATTTTATTATTTCGACAGCCACTGCTTTTGGAAATGCTTTTATTTTTTCTCACACCGGAAGTTCCTTGATAATCTCTTTTAATATTTGTGTGTTTCGTGTGTGTTTACACAGCAGGAAGTTGGACAGCACAAGTGGGCATCTGGCGACGTCGCTACATATGGGAAATTTAGCCAGTGCAGTGAAATATCGATGGCCATTGATTTTTATAAAATTTTCTCCGGGGACTAAAATAGTCACGAAGAAATGCAGCATGAGTGACATCTCATCGGTTTCCGACCGAGAAGTCTCTGCGACAAAAGTTGGTTCGAGCAGTCCGACGCGAATGCTGGCTCTATACTATTTAGAGCGTTCGCGTCGTGCTAGAAAAGTTTCCACCGGGCAGGCAAACAAAACCTTATATACCATTCTGCTTCTGCATGAAGCGGCGTTTATAGGTCCGCATGTTTGCGGATCACGAATGCCGCCGCCACGGGTATAGTCCCCTCGGAGGAGATGCCGGCGGATCGAATGCGAAACGGCGAATCGTCTGAAATCTTGCGCTGAAAATATTAGAACATATTTTCTGGTCTTTGCTCGACCCAGAGGAGCTCGATGAATCGCAGCCCGTTAGGCATTTCCCACGGACGATCGCGACGGCCTTCTGACTGCTTCTCACGCTGGTCGAAACAGGCTCAAGCTGCCCATGCGCGCTGATGTTTATACATCTGACGCCACAGCAAGATGGCGGACCAGTAAAGTTGCAGGTTAGTTTCGGTTTCGGTTACAATCGTATTTGAACGAGGAAAAATAATTCAAAAAGGTCTTTGGGGAAATTTACTCGCTGTTCTATACGGGATCAGCCTCTTGTGCTCGTTCAGAAAATATGTTTAGTTAAAAACGTTCAAATTGATGCCGGAGCTCAAACACCAATATGTAAATATTCGCGATTCTGCGGGCAGTTTCGTAGCTTGAACAGAGTCCTTCAACGGCTCGACGTAAACACAATCGGTAAAAAAAGAATAGGTAAAAACACATATATTAAAAATAGGGACAGTCGCTGCATGCAGATGGCGCTGACCCCCGGCGGCGATCGACACGCCTTCACGCGGGCTCACCCTCGGTAACTCGATTTTCCGAACGAGCCGCAACCTAAACGGCCTCACGAGAATCCCAACAACGGCGTTAAGCATCCGTCACAAGTCTTCTCCTAGCCGAGCGAGCCGAGCGGCAAACAAAGGTTCCACGGAAAATGTTCCGGCCCACAAAGTTCGATGAGCCGTGCACCAACACACAGCCGAGAGAGAGAGAGAGAGAGAGAGAGAGACAGAGAACGATAAAAGTGCGGCGCTCTGTTGTGTGCGGCAAGCGTGTCCGACGAAGCGATGCCCCCAACCGGATCCATTTGGCGCCCAACGTGGGGCGTGCAACACGCATGCGCGCGCTTCGAGAGCGGGCGCGTGTGAACCTTGTCTGTTCGCACACTTCTAAAGAAAACAAAAACAAATCTGATACGAACTTTGTGTGCATTGCGGGCGGTCGCCAATAGATGTAACCAGTTAATAACAGGTGTCGGCTTTAGAGGAATCGTTATGAGCGACGCCCTCTTTTCTCCCGCATTGTCGGCCGTAACACTGACGAATAATCCGGGGTGCCTTTCATTGTTTGGTGCCTGGAACGCGTCTACGTCTGGTGTACGTTTGCCGGGTCCTAAAAAGTGGTCCCTCGATTTCCGCCTGATGACGTCATAGAATCGTGTCACGCTGTCGGTGGTCGCGATCCTGGCGGTGTTGCAGCAAAACTGGTGCATGTGGCAGACGCATGTTCTGCAGCAGGTTGCTCTCCAGTCTACGGAGGCAGCTGCGGCAGCCAGGAGTTGCGCGATTCCGCGTCGATTCGCGACTCCAACTAACTATAGGTGGCGCCACTCGTTTTCCGAAATAGCGGTTATAGTGAGGGTCGGACATGCGTGCCGCTACTGAGCCTGTCTAGTGTACCGGCTTCACTAAGCGACACAAATTATTTCTGGTAATACCAGGAAGCCAGGGTGGTATGAACGCAGGTCACCTCTTTATCCGGAAAACTAAAACGGTGTTTAGCGCAATACTTACTCCTGGAGGCATGTTTTAATTCTGGAGCGAAACCGAAACTAACCTCTATTTTGGATTTAATTTCTCGATATACATAGGTCTTAATTTCGAATTCTTTCATAACTCAAGATGTGTCTCACATCGTAGTTGTTTAGTTAAATAAGTTGTTCGCGGAAACTTTATTTTGTTGCATACATGTTCGATTCGGGCACTTCAAAATATTTTGGAGATTTCAGTGTCCCTTTAAAGACAGTGTCTTTCATACACCTTAGAGGTAACATAGAATATTTTAGTTGATAAAAAAATCAGTGCTGATATTTGCGCGTTCTCGCTACCTTTTCTCGCTCGGATAACTATCATGTGGCTTAATGAACTGCGGGCCTTTTAACGGGTTTTGGGTATTTAGATGATTATTTGCTTTAACATTATTCCCAGCACAAAAATAACAAAATAAATCCAATTTTCACAATATGTCCAGAAAACGTATAAATTAATAAACGCTGTTCTCACTGCAACAACCCTAAGACGGAATCAGAGTCAGACAGCTCACGTGTGTGTGTGTGTTTTATAGCAACATGGCGGCAACATCGGTACTGTCACTCAAGATCAATAGGCAATTATTTGTGCGCGGTACTTCGTTCAAATCTTTACGTAAAACTAAGATCATGTGTCTAGTGGTCAGAAATGTGCAACATGGCGGCGGCAAATAGGGGGTCACTTTCAGCTGCCATTTTATCGCTCTAAGGTCCTCTACCTCGTTGTGAAAGGCGTACACTTTTCGATAAGCACTCGTGAAATGTCCATCTTACACCGAAATCCGACAAGCTACAAGATCGGTCGACTTCTGAACGTTCTATGACAACAAGGTAATGTGTGATTGCGTTCTTTTTGATTATGTGAGTGATGTTTTAACGCATATCGTACAACGTTACCTCGGGCAGACGACGCGGACGTTGTCTGCTCCCTTTGGACCCCCGGCAACAGGGCCACTGCGGCTGCCCGGGGAGGAGAGCTCATGGGAGAGTCTACAGAAGCGAGCACAATCTGGTCGTGCGCTTGCTGGGGAGCTTAACTTAACAAACACAGCGACTTTTTAAGACCGTACGAAGTTGTCGGAAATTTTTTTTTTTTCGTATTTTTATTAGCATGTGGAGAGAGAGACGAAAACCGACCACGTCTGACGAAACCCAAGATCGAACTGATCCGGCTTTTTAACTTCACGCGATCTTCTTCTTCTTTTCCCAGTGGCTATCGCCACGAGCATTTTTAACTTCCAAGTTTTAACCGACAAGCCTGTGGACCGCTTCTCTACGGCGCTTCTCTGAGCTTCGCCTTTTCAGTCAATTCTTTCGTGCAACACTGCCGAGGCTAACGTATACCTTCCACGGTGCTACAGCCCCGCAGCACTGTGGAAGGCTTCCTCTAGCTTCTCATTCGCACGCCTTCAAACGCGAAGAAGGCGCCAAACGATCGCCACGCGCCCGTAGCTTCGACATCGTTGGAGCAATGCGGAAACTACAAACTATAGCCTTGGCAAGTACACGTGGCACAAATACTTAACGACGCCGGGTATAGTTTAACCGAGAATAAGCTTTCTTCTCCACAATGGCTCGGAGGTACAAATATGTTTTAAAGTGGCAACGTGCGTTTGATGCACACGCGCGCCTTTCTTAAGAAACCTCCGCGCATTATTTTCACGATTCGCCGGAAGACACTTTTACCGGGTAAAAACCGCCCCGGTAAAGTGAGCGACAAAAAAGCGGGCCTCGCGTAAAAGGAAAGCAGCTCACAAAGGACAACACAAAAGCGAGACATTAAACGGAGGAAAAAGTCCGCCGCAACCAACCACGAGGACAGTCGTGTTGACAACTCGACAGCGAATGCATGCGCGAAAACGGCCAGAAAGGGGCGCTGAAAGCCGCGCGGGCAGTGCGTCATTCTCGAGGACATTCGTGGTTCATATATCGTGTGGCTCGCATCTGTCACATTTCCTTTTCATCGTGCACTGGAGCATTGCGCCCGCGTTGCGGAACGCTGTGAGACGCGCTCGCGGCAACGCAAGCGAGCGCAGCTCGGCAGACGGCATCCGAAAAACGTCGCCCCGTCATTCTTAACCTGTCTTTGACTTTTAGGTAATATTTATTGGCTTCAGGGGGCGCGGACTTTCGACGGGGGTGATTGCGCATCATCACGACGAAGATGTCACCCTCCCATGACACCACGCGTCGACGATGTCGCCGTGTCAATGGGCACATCACGACCGTCCGTTTCGCCACGCTTGGGCTTGTGGAAAAAGACGCACACACGATTCGACCGCGACCCGAGAAACGCCGTCGCTCACGCACGCTGCCGAGTCAGTTGTGCCAACCGACGACCACTCGGCTGGTGCCTGTGACTAACAGGCAGAGACGTTTGACACATTCTACAGCGCAGTACACACCTTCCCAACGCTTGTACATCCGGGCAAAAAGAAAAAAAAAAACATTCTGAGGACACCTAAGAACTTCTTATGAGTTGTGAATGCAAAAGCATGAATCTCGTTCTTCCGCTCCCTTATATATAGATCGTCTGCGACGTACTCGCGTGGACGGCCACGTTTCGCTACTGCCAAGGTTGCGGCCGAAGGCCAGGCGCGCGCTTTCGTGAAGTGGCCGCGCCGCGCTGAGCTCGGCCGTACAGCCTCACCGGAGTCTGCCAGAGCGGGCTCTGCTGGCTCTCCGGCTAGCCGCTCCCTGTTACCGGCGGCCGGGCAGCTGCACCGCCATGGAGAGGGCTTCTCTGTGGGGTGGCGTTTCTTGGAACTACACTGCGCGGCAGCCAATGGGAGCCTCGTTCCTTGAAACTATGACGCGCGCCAGCCAATGGGAGGATATCAACCAAACCGCTGCAACAGACGACTGGATTCGCTCCACTGGGACAGGGGAGTTTGGGTGCTGTTTGGCGCGGCTTCAAAAGCTGATAACGCTGGTTCGCTCCATGGGACAGTTTATGCTTTCGCATTAAAATGCTGAGTCACCGTTTTGTGGACGCATATATGCGCGGTGTCGAACATTACGCAGGAGAGAGCCTCTGGCGTTTCACAGTCCCGTAGACGAGGATGGCAGCGCGCGGAAGGTAAATAATTGGGAACGGTCTGCCCCGTTCTGTGTGGACGCAGTGCGAACGCGTGCTTTTGTTTGTTCGCCCGTTCCCACGACCCAGGAGGCCGTCCTGCACGTGCTCGGTCGTCAGACGTCGCAGCCCATGGACAGGAATGAGCACAGCCACAAAGGAAATATCATTTATGCACCACCATTACGCGGCCCACGCACTGACCACCGTTTCGTTCTTGCTTAATCAGCCCGCATGGCAGTTCGTATAACGTATACGTAAAGGTCCGAGTCCGCCATCTTCCCACGCAGTTTCGACCATATCGCAACGGTGGGATATAAAGGCCGATATATGAATGGTGTCGGCGCGCGAGGCTATAATGACCAACTCGTAGCGTCTCCTGTGTCTGGACTTAAAGTGCGAAACGAAGTACAGGAGGTATAGCATCGTCTCTATGTTGCGAAAGACGGCTGTATGCGACGATATCAGAATAGGCCAATCAGCGCGCCAATTCTTTCCCGTGGGTTTATACACCAATTCATCGACCCTCCGACGGTCAAGCTACTGCGCAGACGTCTTATCTCGCGATAATCTCGTTTCTGCGGACGCGCAGTGCCCACGGTGTGTTCCAATGTTCCGCGGCGGGTTTTCGATTGCCAACGGCCATTTCGACGGTGTGTGCGTGTAAAAAATGCACGGTGGAAGCTCGTAGTAATCGCGTCCTTACACTGCCGAATTCGATCCTTCTCCTTTCATATAATGAGAGTAAATAATTCGACCACAGCGACACATTTGGTCGCTCAGCTGTCACCGATACACCACGTTTTTTTGTTTTTTTGTCCCCCCCCCTCCCCCTCCCCCTCCCCTCCCCCCCCCCCCCCCCCCCTCCCATTACGCGTGCATGGAAAGCATGCGGGCGTCAGCGGCGCACCACGAAACCGCGTATCGTATATTTCCGAGGCGACCTTATAGACAGCGCTCACCTGGAGCTCCTGGGCCTGCTCCTCGATGAGGACCTGCTGCTGGCGCACCGTGTCCTCCAGTTCCTGGTTCCTTTCCAGGAGCGTCTTGCCCAGCTCGGCCGCCAGCTGAAGGTCTGCACAGCACCACATGCGGAGAGCGAGAGGAGACGGGCCACCAGCTTTAGTCGCTATACGAATATGCAGGGTGTTTTCTAAGCGTCACAAATTCGTTGAAAAAAAAAAAAAAAGTGAAAGCTACACTAATTTAGTCTGTGCAGTTGAGTTGATCGGACAGCGGGACGTAATGGGCTAATCGTAACAAGTCGGAAAATTAAATCACTCGATTACCTTTGTTAACGAGGGAACACAAGCAACCAGAAACTAGCCCATCGTGATCGAAAACCACTACATCAGTCCATTTTAACGAAATCTGGAACGCGCGAGAAGCGCGGTGATGCGCTAAAGTTATCACTCGCGCAACAGGCGCGAAAACGGGAATCGCGTAACACCACCGCACGTGCTTAGCATTTGCTTTCTCGAGCCGCCGTATATCCTTGAACCGGTTGTACGAGTGGTAATTTTAGCGTACTCTACTCGGGGACAACTTTTCTTGGCAATGCAGTCAAAGGTATACGGGCACGCGTGTCCCGTCCCCTTCATGAGCGCTGATTCAAGCTGCGCCCGGGCGCTCTCCTCCTCGGAAATGCCGAGGAAAGTTGTCCCCGAGTACAGTGCGCTTCCTCCAAATCTTTCAAAACAATTTACCGATTTAATGGTATTTCATGACGCTCAACCAGTGTCTAATCGGGAACACGCGTTCATTTCCCTTAATTAAACGGTTAATTGACAAAATGTAGTTAATTCAGCGACGTATCGTGACGATCATAACCATATATATATATACTATGTATCCCTGGCCATATAACTCACCAGCACGGATGGCATTAAGTGTATAGCTTTCGCGGCTTTGTGAAAACAAATCTGCGTTATAATATATCCTTTGGTCCCTCGATACCCTGATAATTGTGTTCTTTGTACGTTCAGACAGCCGGAAGTCAGTCAGCCTAAATGGTCGTCTGACGTCCCAGCTGTATAGATGAGAAATTCAGCCGGTGCAGTAGAACCCCTTGCCTGGGGTCTTTAACGTGTATCACGCGGTAGTATATTCGTGCGGTATACGCATTACGAGTAATCAAATTACTTTTAATCGATAACTTTTCGGAGTAATTCTGTAATAAGTTGGATACATTTATTAGGAAGCAATCGCGAGGGTTATCCGTTCATTACATTGGCAACTATCTACATATTCCTATTGACCCTTACTATTTTCTTTCCCCTTTTTTAATGGCGTCCTTTGCTTTTGTAGGTTTCCCGGCTCCACAGAATCCTGGAACAAAGTCTCAGACAGGATATATAGTTCACCAAAATTGGTGGATTAAGCGGATAAGTAGTTCATAATTCGGTTACCGTAATTCAATAACGGACAGTGCGAACAACCAGCTTTGATATTGAAGCGGCAGGTTAAATCGTATTCTGAGCTTCCTATCATTCCCTGGGATCCCAACTTTGTTCTCCGTGATTCGTTGTCTCGTTTTCTGCAAGAAAGTGCACCCTCAAAACTTTTTATATATACAGGGTGTTTTTTTTTAAGCTTAACAGATTTGTTTTAAAAAAGTCGTGAAAGTTACACTTATGCCGCTTGTGGAGCTGAGTTATACGGCCAGGGGGACAGATTATAGGAGGCTAATCGTAACGATCAGTCGGCTAATTAACTAAAATTCGTTAATTAACTTTTTAATAATTGAAAATAGATATATGGTTCCAATTAGAAACTTGCTCAGCGTCATCGAAAACCCCTAAATCAGTCATTTTCAGAAAGACTTTGAGCGCGTGAGAAGCGTATTATACTTCGTCTCACCTTAGCATGGACTAACCGCGAATGCTGTGCTAGCGCGAGCGGCTAGCCTTGGCTGCCTTGACTGGAGCACTCGCTGCACGAGCGCTAGTGCAGCCGCCGAGGCTTCGTTCGAAGCAACTAGCTCGCGCTTTTAGCACGCGCGATTAACAATAGTCCATACTAAGGTGAGACGAAGTATAGTGAATTGAAATTACCGCTCGTGGAGCAGGTACAGAGCGCGACACTGTTAGCGCGAACAAGCGATCGCCGGTTTTTCCAGTTTTTCTCTTTGAAACCAAGGGATGTCATCCAAGTTATTATCGCTACGGAAAGAGCTCATTTAGTTCTATAATGTAAGCGATAAAATTCCGTGCTCACTAATACTATTTAGAAGTAAAATGCGAAAATGCGCCGTTGTCGTGTTCGCGCTAACAGTGTCGCGATGTGTACAAAGCTAGAGGTTGCGATAAGGTGCCCGCGCGATTTTTCCGTCTCTTATCTAGCCCCAGCCTTGTACGTGCTCCACGAGTGGTAACTTTAGTGCACTACTACGCTTCTCACGCGCTCAAAGTCTTTCTGAAAATGACTGATTTTGGGGTTTTCGATGACGCTGAGCAAGTTTCTAATTGGAACCATATGTCTATTTTCCTTAATTAAAAAGTTAATTAATGAATTTTAATTAATTAGCCGACTGATCATTACGATTAGCCTCCTATAATATGTCCCCCTGGCCGTATAACTCACCTCCACAAGCGGCATAAGTGTAACTTTCACGGCTTTTTTTAAACGAATCTGTTAAGCTTAAAAAAAAAACACCCTGTATATATATATATATATATATATATTGTATTCATTCGTACTCATTATATGCCCCATTTCAGGTCGAAACATTGATCTTTATAACAATCAACACGGAGTTCATTTTCTTTGTCTCCTCCCTCCTCCTCCCTCCTCCTCCTCCTCCTCCTCCTCCTCCTCCCCCCCCCCCCCCTCGAGCTGTCTGTATTGCATCGTGAGAGGTTGAACGCGTTCTTGCTTTGTTTCCTCTCTTCGTGAGCACTTGGCTCTCCATCTCCACAAGGAAGACCTCTATATTGTATACGAACAAAACTGACAAAGTAAGGCCTAACAACGCGCCCGATAAGTACACATAAGGAGGCCGTTTAGGCGCCCCTGATGCCAGCCGCGCACGCGCGATATCGGCGGCAAAGCTGTCGATCCCAATCTCCGCGCCAAATAAATTGCCCCCCAGCGCAACACGGTAGCCCGCGATACCGTGGGGGATTCGAGAATAGCCGCGCACACCGACGGAGCCGTCAAAAACAATCTCCGCCGCCGTCGCTCGTTTTCTCGGGCCGCTCCGGGCGGGTGTCGTTTTCCGCGTTACCGCGTAAACGGGACGAGAGCCGTCTTTGCAGTCCGTTTCACTTGACGTCGGACCGCCTCCAGCCAATCCGGTGCGGCGAAAGCATCACGTGACTGGGAGCGTCCCTCCTCAAGGTCACGGGACACTCCGACAGCAGCCGACGGTGTTATGCGATCCGGTGTGGGCCAATCGGGAAGCGTCAAAAAGTGCATCATCATGCCGATAGTCGCTTTGTCGGTTCGCCGTTACCGGCGAAATCAAATCACGCGTAGAAAAAAAGAGAAAAAAATTGGCAGGTATACGGTATACCTGCCAATATACGTATACCACGCGAAACACCGATTCACTCGTCGATTCCCCTTTCCAATCCCCTATAACTCATTTCACGCATTATAGGACCGTATACCTTTATGTTTAAAGTCCTATAATGCGTGAAATGAGTTATAGGGGATTGGAAAGGGGAATCGACGAGTGAATCGGTGTTTCGCGTGGTATACGTATATTGTCCCGCTAAATTTAGCGGGCAAAGTGAACGGTCGTATAGGTCGCGTAACGTTGACGGATCGATTTCCCCGTGCTAAATTTAGCGGGAAAACTGGATTCGTGTCTAGGTCGCAACACGTGAATTTCCACGCTAAGTTTAGCGGGTAACTAAATTGGTGTACAGGTTTCATGACGTCAATTTAACGCTAAGTTTAGCGGGAAAACATAATTGATGTTTTGACCACAAGACGCGAATTTTCCCGCTAAATTTAGTCGAGAAACTGAGTCGACGTACCGTCAATTTCCCCAAGGCGTATAGGTCACGCGACGTCAGATGACGTCAGTTTCCCACCAAATTTAGCGGGTAACCTGAATTGGCATATCAGTCACGCGACTTCACTTTACCCGCCCAATTTAGCGGGGAAACTTGACTGGTCCTTGTGTCCCGTGACGTCGGGCCGCGTGACATCCAACTTTCCCGCTAAATTTAGCCGAGAAACTGAATTCGTGTATGGGTCTCGCGACACCAACTTCCCCGCTAAATCTAGCGGGAAATGCACGGACGGAGGGACGGAAGGACAAAATTTGGGGATCGGGAAAGAGGGGGGAGCGTTAAAAAGTATTTCATGCTTTAAAAAACGAGGGATCAAAGCGCATTCACTGTGTCCGTGATGGGTTCAGCCGTTCGTATAGCAAGCACATAAAACACATCACAGCGTCGACTGCGGTCCGACTTGAAACGAAGTAAAGACCATTTATTTCCTTCCGCAGGTACAGAATCTTTACGCGATACAACGGTATGCTCGTCAAAAACGCAGCCAAGGGGCCGATGTCACTACGCAGCCTAGTGCGTAAAACTGTCAATTCATGATGCCATTGTGTACAAACATCGGATTGCATGTGGTGGGTGCAGCCGTGTCGCCGAACCGGCTTCGGTGACACTCGTGGCGTCCCGCACGTTCCATGGCAAGGGGTTAAACGAAGCGAGTCGGATCAACGCCCTCGGCCGCGGAACGGATTAGTCTCACCGGAGATTAGGATTAGGCGGAGCGAAGCTTCCGGCAGGTGAGCCTTTTTTGCCTTCCGCATGCTGAGATCGGCGCAAAACGATGCCGACCATATCGCGACCCGTAAGGATCGAGTTGTCCGAACGGTTCGGAACGTCTCTACGGGAGAAACTGCGGTCAGGCACGCGACAGGACGGGAGCGCGCGTGTATTGCTCTGGGCGGTGCTTTGGTTGCGCATTAGGCCGGATATGCCCGGTGTTTCAAATAGCGGCCAGGCTCTTTAAATCGACCGCAAAAATCGATTTCTGAACCTATCGTGCTACGACTTTGTGCAGCGTTGCCCACAGATGCTGCATTTTTTTCTATAAAATTTGCAAAGAGCGAACTTAAATGGGGAAAAAGTAAGAAAAGAAAAAGGCTTAACTCCTATGGAAACGCAGCGAAACCACCGGTCTTCAAACAATAGGGCGCCCTATTGTTTGAAGACCGGTGGCTTCGCTGCGTTTCCATAAGCGTTAAGCCTTTTTCTTTTCTTACTTTTTCCTCAGTTAAGTTCGCTCTTTGCAAATTTTATAGAAAAAATGCACCATCTGTGGGCAACGCTGCACAAAAGCGTAACACGATAGTTTAAGAAACCGATTTTTGCGGTTGATTTAAAGAGCCTGGCCGCTATTTGAGACACCCGATAGTTCCATTCGGTAGTTCCACCTGGTACGAGGAACGCGTTGTTCGCTGCGGATGGTGCATGGGAGTATCTGCGGGGCAGGCTTCGAGTATCTTAAGAGCACGTTTGCTTCACACCAACGTTACTAGAACCACTCGGTTGGGAAACTGCCATAGAGCCTGCTCTGAAAAAAGTGGCACCGACCCGTACTCGAGAACCGAGCTAACGGCGATCGCAACGCCGCCATTTCATACCGCAGCGGCCGCTCAGGGGAACTGCACAGTTGCTTGTATTGTTTCGGGTGTATCGCATTAGACTGCGTCCGCTGTGACTGTTCTATTTTGCCTTTAATCGCCCATTTTGGCGCCGAAACATATACGATAGAAGGGGTTTCAGAGAAACCAACTCTCCCACACCGCGATTTACCACCGAAGGTAGACGCGCCCAGATCGGGACGCGCTACCTGAAATTACCGGTGAGACATGGTTGTATAAAAACAATATTAATTGTGCCGCAAAAACCTTGTAAACTGAAGATTTTAGAAAACATCACGCGCCTGTTATTTTGTACTAGTCTCCAATAAAAGTTCCTGAAAAAAAAAAAAGATTTTCCGTTCGTTTTTTACGCAAAAACATCCTTTCTAAAAGCTCATGGTGACCATAGCAAAGAAAAAAGATTGAGCCGCCATCCTGGCACCTCGAGCCTGGAAGTTTCGGTACTCTGGGAACATTTAGTGACTCTAGCAGTAGCCATATAAAGCAGCTTTCATGTTTTAGCTTGCCGTTAAATTGTGGCGCTGTAATCGTATTGAGCTCGGTCTCGGTGGACGCCAGAGGCCCAGGTTTCAAGGGTGAGTTTCCCAACTGAGTGTTCTATACTCTGTTTCACCTTATGATGTACCGCAGCAAAGGCTACAAGCGCGAGCTCCTTGCCCTAGGGCACATCTCGGCGGCACAAGCTCTCGTGCGCTAAGAGTAGCTCCCAACGCTATGAGCTCGCGCTTCTAGCCTTGTCTGCGGTACAACATAAGGTGAAACGGAGTATAGTAACGTTGCTTCACACGTCTGTGTGCTACGAACATTGTCTGCAGGTAACGGGATCGTCACGGAAGAAAGAAATACATTTTTAGGGAACCGTTTTTGCACATCCGATACGCTACGAAGGGCCCTCCGGCACGAACTGCGCATGCGCTACAGCATGAGACTCGCGCATGCGCAGTGGGCACCGGAGGGCCCATCGTATACCCGTATCGGATGCGCAAAAACGGTTTCCTAAAACTCTCTACTGTCTGGAGACCGTCTGTTGTACGATGTATCAGCAGTGTGACCGCGGCATTTAGTGGAAAGGCACACCGCGCGCTCAGACGCATTAATTCAGTTGATTAACTGGCCAACGGAATAAGTTAATAATTGCCTCGTACTTGCATTAAAAAAGAAAATGCTTTGCTGATGCGCCAAAGACCGGTACACCGTTGCTTAGCCGTTAGATACACGTCAGGCAAGGATTGTTCCATACACCCTCAGATTTCATGTAAACCCCGCAGCCACCTAACCGCTAGCTACTGCTCGATCGGTAGGAGTAGAATAAGAATAACGACACGCGTCTATTTCCCATTCGGAGATTGGGGAGGCTGGGGGGAAAAAAAGAAAAGGAACAACGTTAGAGCCACTGTTTAGAGAATGACGGTTGAATGAACAAAAGGTTTCTTTTTGTGTGCAACACGTCGGCACACGACAGTCATTGACTCTTTTTGAGAGGGACGTGGACGCATTTTATCCCCCATACAGGGCGTTGTCTGAGTAGAGACAAAGACAGCTACCTTCGCGTCTACCCACTATTCACTTTAACCAGACCTCAGTGCACTAATGTTCGGAGGTGGGCTAGTCGGTGGTGCATAGTAAACAAATATTTAAAACAGCGCAAAAAAACACAAAGTCAAGTAGAGGGACAAGTGTCTGTGTCCCTCTTCTACTTGTCCTTGCGTTTTTGTTTTTGCGCTGTTTTAATTATTTGTTTACACAGCTCGGTGTTATCCTCCTCCTTCTCTCTCTCTCTCTCTCTCTCTACCCGTATACAGACTGTTTAGTCTCAGTTCCAACTGAAGGTAAAATTGGAGTTTCGGTATACCCTATTTTAGTGGCAGTTATTCTGACAGCCTCGGTGTGCTCCGGGTTTCAACACCCATTTCAGCAGTGCCGAGAGTTTACCTCGGTCGGCTCGAAGGTCACGTGCTCCTCCACGTCCGCGTAACGCCGTGATAATCACGAACTGAGGAAAGCGAGAACAATGGACGTCGGGGGAAGAACAGTCTCGGCGCGTGTCATCCGTCATGCTAAACACCTTGAACTTATAACACCGGCGGTGCGAGTTTTGAGTCTGACAGATTGTCTAAGTATAAAAATAGTCGCAGCGAGTGTGTAACGCTCAATAACCTTTCCTCGGCCTATTATTTGCCAAGTAATTAACGTCCGTCATAATTTGTTGCAATCATAAATACTTGAAATAGAAATAATAAAAACCAAGCAGGGCGTTCACAGAGCGTGATTGTTTGTAAACGTCCTCCTCGTTGTTGTTTTTCTATTTCAAGTATTTGTTATTCTCCGGAACCATATTATATATATAAAAAATATTTAAGCTTTAGATCATTTAAATGCACCGAATTCAGTAGCTATCAAGGATACGGACAAAAAAAAAAAAAAAAAAAGCTCGATTTCAAAACGCCAAAAATCGTCCCGAAGGTGCCAGTGAAGGCAGTCACGTGCTCTGGTAAATTAATTAGAACGTAATTATTCATTTTGCAATATATATATATATATTATATTTTCTATCCATCTGATTTTAACGTAAGGTTTAGAGCCAAGTACTCAATTACGCGTACCAATACGAAGTACCTTTCACTGCGTTCGTCGCACTTGTATATTCATCATCGGCGCGATGTCGCACCCTGCAACTTCCCCGCATCGTACGCAGCCGTGCGGGGGAGCACAGCTTCCAGGCACGCTTCGAATGCCAAATTTCGAACGCAAGACCCTGCGCGAGAGGAGCAGACGATCGCTCTTGTTCGTTCCGATCGAAGGGAGACAATGGGTGGAGTACCCACTAATCCTCCCAATCAGAGCTCGGCGCTCTCAAGTCACCGCGTGCTTTCTTCTCCTCCTCCCCTTTACTTCTCTTCGTATGCCCGAAATACCTCTTTAGCATCAACTCTGCTGCACAGATGATTACCATTTAACCTAAGTTCTATAATTAGATTGCGTTACAACTTACTGAACGTTCATCATTGATATTGTGGAAAGGATATCATCAATTTCTCGCTAAACTAATCAGAAGAATAATGTGAGCCGGAAGTCAGTCAGCCTCAAAGGGGCGCCTGGTGTCTCAGTGTAGATGAGATATTTAGCCAGTGCGGTACAACCGCTAGCCTGGGCTCTTTAACGTGCACCACGTTAATACGTTTGTGTGTGTGTGTGTGTGTGTGCGCGCGTGTGTGTGTGTGTGTGTGTGTGTGTGTGTGTGTGTGTGTGTGTGTGTGTGTGTGTGTGTGTGTGTGTGTGTGTGTGTGTGTGTGTGTGTGTGCGTGCGTGCGTGTGTGAACGAGTCACCAAATCTCTGGAATCACTTTCCTGGTTTCAATAATTTACTTAGCGCAGATAAGCTAAATTATTTACTTTGCTGCTTAAACAAGGGATATGCTCAAAATTTGATTACGCAATTTTTTTCTTTTTTTTTTTTTGCTTCTGAAAGTACGCAAGGAAATGCTTCACTCTAAAATAAAATGACGTGTAATTGGAGGCACCGGCCAGAACTAATTAATCGCATTAACCTGCCCTGTGATGAATTATATTACACATTGCGGCAAAAAGTAATTAAGTTATTGAAATTTGATAACTGCCAGATCTGCGCCTAAGGTATGAAATTATAATGTATTCTTAAAAAAAGAACAACAATATAAAATACCAATCGTCCGGTAAGCGAAGAAACTAAAAAGAAAAAGACAAGTACCTTTTCTGAGAATAACTCAATAATATGGCAGTGTCCGCTTACTCGCAAAATCGTCGTCCTGCGGATGACACAGGTAGCGGAAGATGGAATCCATGGTTCAGGAGATATATCCGATCCACACACGCACAACAAACACGCCGACGACACCGAAGGACCCAAACGACGTCACGACCCACGTCACACCCCACCGGCGAACGAGAACCAGGCTCGGCCACCGGGCCGGGGTCCGAAGGTTGCCCGCAGCCTAGGGTCGTAGCCGCAGCGTCCCCCTTGGACGGACATCCTCCTTTCGAGGCCGAACGAGAGTTGGCGATACCCGGACGCGTGCACGGCAGAACCGAAACCGAAACCAGGCTGCTTGGTCGCGGTGACAGGACCGGTCGTCCACGCTCGCCAGCGTCGGAGCGCGCACTGACCGACCGCTGGGAAAAAGTGCACGAGATGATGGGACCGGAGGAAGGGGAGGAGGTGTGCGTGGCAGAAGGAGGGAGGGGGAAGAACAGGTAAGGAAAGAAGAGATAAAGGGAAAAAAAGACGAGAGGAGAGCGCACCGGAAAGTCGTGTTCTGGAGATCTGTTTCACGAAGCGCGAGAGCGTGCGTGAGCGCTTGCCGGTGTTTGTGCGGCGATGCGCGAGAACGCGAGCGTGAATCTGTCTGTCTGTACACGGTGCTCGTTAGCGCTGTGGACAGATAGGGGAGGTTCACCAACGGTGACGTAACGATCGGGCCTTGTCTTCCAAGGTAAAAGTGGGTGATATCTCGATCTTTGCAACGCCACGCGAATGGCAGCGGATGACGCTGCCCTTTCCGTTCAACGACGACCGCGACCAATCGGACCAATGGGCACCTCCTAGGAACCAAGGCCTGTAGTGCTGGGTTCACTACGTCACTCATCGGAGGCGGCCAGAGCGAAACGCCGATTGGAAATGAGCGCTGCCACTATCATAGTCCTCACTTTTTTTTGTTTGTTTGTTTATTTGCGGTCTGTGTTGTATGGCTCCAGTTAGGGAATAAAAAAAAAACGCGAGTGCCAGTAGATTGTTGATGCAGCGCTCGTTCCCTCGCTGATTAGACACGAGCGGCAGTCGAGCGTCTAGCTGGAGTAGATTGGAGTTACTTCCGCGAGTCACATCACGTGATCAAACATAGAGCGACGCCAGTGACGCGCTTTGCGGGTAGAAGCCACTGATCTCCACTAGGGGGCTGGATGGCGCATTGAGCAAAACAGGTATGAAGCCACCGGAAGTATAAGCGGCTTGACCCGGACGTGAGCGCTTGACAGGCGTTTCAACTGAAGTTCTATAGATAAGAGCTTCCTACGAGTAGCGACATTCTTTGAAGCGCCGACTGCGTCAGGGTGCAGGTTTTAGGAAGCGAATGGCGGCGCACAGCAGAAGTCTTCACCAAATGACGCCATTTTGTTCCAGCGGAATGCGCTTGGTCATTCGTACTGGTTGTTGTCGCTCGCTAAAAAAAGAAAAAAAAAAGTATCGAGGGATTTTATTTTATAGTTTTCCCAGTGTTGGTTCAAACAGCGTCCATGGAGGGCGCCGGATTTTCTCTCGTCATCTCAAGAGATTCACGCCTGTGTGGCAGTAACGGTGCATGCAGACCCGAGAAGTCTCCTGGGAAGCCATTCGATGTGAACATTTCGAGATCCTATAGAGTTGATCTCGAGTGTGCGTACGTCCCACGTTCAAATGCCGTATTCGCAAGCTTTAATTCAAAACGGGATCATTAAAACCCACTCAAAGACGCAAGAAAGCGTGGACCAAATCGACTCAATGCACTATAGGCGACGCCCGACTTCCGGAACAAACATCGAACTTCCGGTGGCTTCACTTGCGCCAGGCTCGGAGAGCAGCTATGCGCGCCATCCAGCCTTCTGCATGTAGATATCGGTGGTCGAAACTGAGGAGGAAGCTAGGAGGGGATGAGAATAGCGAGCTCGGGTTGAAATGATTAATAGGCGAACGCCTTTGTCTCTACTCAGTCTTCGAACGCATCGGAACGTCGAGCACCAGCGTCCGGCGTTCAACGTTCGACTGGATTCGAACAGTGAGTAGACACAAAGGCGGCTAGCCTCGCGTCTACCTACTAATCAATCCAACCATGAAAATATTGATCGGTTATAGTGTTTTTCTTCCACAATGATTGCATGAGACACGGTGCTATAGGACAGCTTCATACGCGTATTCATGTGCACTGTCGGACTCTGTTAGCGCGAATACGGCGTCGGCGCTTTTCTACACGGGGGATTGTATACGGGCCAAACCAACGAAGGGCATCTGAAAAACCGAAAGAGACGGCAAGAACCACGCAATAACACTGGATCAGAAGCTCTCTGCGCATGTAGACGATCAACACAAATTGAAGGCCGAGTAATATAGTTGGATTTGCGAGAATGAAATACGCAACGCTGTATTCTCGCTGCTCATGCACGCGTGCAAAGATGTTTGTTCTGCGTTCAAAACGTCACACGCACGCTCGTAATCTTTGAAAATAGCGAGAAGCCAGAGAACGAGTCCTCGATAAAAGCTGCCCGGCATAGCAAAGAAAAAAAAAAAAAAAAAAACACCTTTACGGCCCACGTACTTTATTCATATTTTTTTTTTTTACGTTTTGAATGTTTTTAGACCGCTTGATCGTAAAGATGCACGACGGGGTCATTTTCATATGGTGACAGGACTGGCATATTAGCAACATATACAAGCGTCAGCGGAATGCCGGCGAACCTTGAACACGCTCTACATTCCATTCGATTGCTATTTTGCTTAGAATCGTCGCTCGTTTTTTTACACACCTGCTACGGATCAGAGGTTTGGGCCTTAAATAGAGCGAAGTTTAACGCCGTTCACTAGTGAAGCCAAATACTGTAACTAAAGCAATTACACTTTTACAATGATGATAAACGTACTTACGATTCGGTATACTACCGAAAGAACAAAAATGATCCACATTATTTTCCGGGGAAGAGACCAAATGCACGAAAGTAGAATGGTTGCTGTCAGCTTCAATTTGCATCCCGGAAGTCGGATGGACACTATAGTGCCAGTTGAACCTCCGGCCTGCATCATAATAACTGTAGCCTCTGACCTCACCGTGCGCTCTCAGTTTGTGCCCGCCTATACTCCGTTTAAGCTGAGACTGCAGCGATAGCCTCCTCTATCTCTCACAAAGCCTGGCAGTTCGACGACGGAGCCATTAGAGTGCCTGGTCGCGGATTCGGAGCGCGAGGGTCTTGTAGCATAGAGCATCAAAGACCCACTTCTCGGGGAACCTGGACGTCAGCGCGCAGCTTTTGCAGCGGCGAGGACCCGAAACATACTTGTTCGCTAGGGAGAAGCGTGTTTCGGCGTCTCGCCGCAGCGGGGCGCCAATCACGTGGCTCTCCTCTCGTCGGTTGTCAGCCGCTCCACCTTTTCCAATAGGCGTTTTGTTGTTGTTGTTGTTGTTGTTTAACTCTCATGGGCGTCTCTGTTTGTTTTTTAGCGTTCCGGATCTTTTACTTTCTAACACAGTTCACGAATGCGAATCGCACTTTTTATATTTTTCTCCCTTTATTCATTGTGCGTAAGCAAGAATCTCGAATTTGTGGTTGTGCCTCGGAGGATATCCCAATCCACCACGCCCGAAACGCTACGAGAGGCCGTAATTCGTGAGAAAAAGGCCGCTAAAAACTGGCTGTTCCGGCGCGGCTTCGCTGTAAACTTTTTTTTTTGTTTAAATGAGGGCCATATTTTGTTGATTGAATTGAAACGAACCTCGTTCCCCCACTCAGCCCTTGGTGGAAGCAGAAGGAGCGCACGTTGCTTCTCTTTTCTAGGCGAACGCTGCTCTCTCTCATGCGCCTCGTTCGTGTCATTTCTTTTAAATGCTGTCGCACTTGAAACAAACCTGCGGCACTTGGGTAACGTCTCCGGGCAAGGATCGTATCGTGGTTTCACGTTTCCGGCGAGACTGGCGGAAAAAAGAAGCGAAGGAATGGTCTCCGATACTGTGACGCCGACAAACATCGGAAGAATTGTACGCCTCGCGCGCCGAGCGAGCGAAAAACGGGGCTAAACAAACGAGTAAATCGGAGCTCACGACGCGGGGCGAATCGGCCGGCACGGGTCAAGCGACGGCGAGCAGAGCCTTACGGCCTACGGGCCGTGCGCTGCACGTCATTCTTTTTTTTTTTTTTTTTCAGTCGTAAACTGGACTTCCACCACCGATGAAGTCGAGCGGGGAAAAAAATCAAAAAAAAAAAAAAAAATCGAGGGGTCCGCATATATTAAACAGGAAACTGATTTCCCCATCGATGAGGAGACTTTAGACGCGCGGAGCGAGACGCGCTTGTGCAATAAGCGTTTTCCCTCGATTAATATGCTTGTCCAGTGTGGCAAAAAAAGAGAGTTTAAAGGTACCGAAGTTTGACGCAGGTCGCCCGTTCTATTCGTACGCACACACACAAAAAAAATGCGGCAGTATTTTTGTATTATAAAAAAAACGAAAAAAAAAACTACCAAATGCAAAACTGACGCGTTCCTTTTTTTTTTTTTCACACCGTCTTTTTTTTTTTTTTAACAGATGGCGATTGGAAAGACAGTCGGGCCAAGGAGCATCGTGCGGAGTGACTCCCAGTTAGGTACCTAGGGTCCCGTGTTTACTACGAGAGACCGTGTTATTTCATATTCTCGGTACTCGCGACGAGTGCACGCGCACCCTATCCCGCTGGTGAGGAGAGCGTTTCACCTTAGCACGCGGCTGCGCTGCGGCGAAGCGACACACGCGGGATAGTGATGATGATGCCTATACGCCTCGCAAGTGGGCTCATTTTCGTCTTCTGCGCATGAGAAAGCAGGTAGCGGTGACGTCAGAACGCCGAGACCTGATTGGCTGATCGCGACCCCCCTATCTGAGCGTCGTCTGCTCCTTTGCAACGTCGTCTGCTCGCAACGTCGTCTGCGTCTGTCTTACCTTTCCTGCGACTTTCGGAAGTGCAGGTCTTTACGAGCGAGCTCGACTTCGCCTTTCAGAGAGGGGAGACGAAATAACTCGAGCGGTACGCTGTTGTTGTCTAACAACTAGCAGACCTGCATCAAGGGGGGAAGTCGAAGGACTCACTGGCGAGGTGTCCCGAGGCGCCGAGGTTTGTTTTCTAAGAACCGAGAGTGAGCGTGCTAGTGTCCCCAAGTTCCCTCCCAAAAACTTTTTCCCTCCTTTCGTGTGCGGCAAACCTTATCACTCTTTAACGGCGTCGGCGGGTTGGCCTGCTAGTCAAAGCGATGGCTGCTTTACCTTTCCTGCGTCTGTCGGAGATTCACCGCTTTTTCATCGGCGAGAGTCACCGCTACCTCGGAAAACAAGGAGATGACAAGAGGAAGAGATTGAAGGGTTCACAAGGGTCGCGCGGGCATATTCCATTCAGCACGCCAGCCGGTCGTGGGCAGACGGTCTTGGCCAAGGACCGTCGGAGAAGCGCTGTGCCTGCTAGGCCTATCAGCCGAGCTCGCTTACTCGGGGTCGGTGGAATCGTGGTCGTTGGAGCATTTCCCGGGTGTTTGTGGATCCAGCGTTCTTGTTCGTCGTGGTTTATTTCAAGTACTTTTTACTTTTGTTCTTGCTGCTTGTAGTCGGGACGCTTGAGAAGAGCACGTACAAAAATAAACGTCCGTTGGTCGTCGCGACCAAGTAACTGAGCGACGCTGTCGGCCATGCTGAGTTAATCGTCGTAGGATTCCGTCGTAACCTGAGCAAAACTTACGATAATTTCGTTTCGTGAATATGAATTTGTTCTCACGTTTTGCCTTACGCACTCTTTCGGCGCAACATGGTTTTGTGAATCTGGCCTCTGCACTTCCGAAAGTCGCAGGAAAGGTAAGACAGACGCAGACGACGTTGCGAGCAGACGACGTTGCAAAGGAGCAGACGACGCTCAGATAGGGGGGTCGCGATCAGCCAATCAGGGCTCGGCGTTCTGACGTCACCGCTACCCCCTGCGCAAGAAGCAGACGAACTTGCCCTCCGCATAGGGAGTATTCACTGGACGCCATATTTGTGGGTGCTGTTTAGTGCGCATGCTCACAACGAGCTCACATCAATAGGCTACTAAGACCGGCACTCTTGATGGTGCGGAATGCACGTTGCAAAAGAACTGTGGAAGCTCGCCGTCAGCACGCGCTCAGCATTCGCGCACACAGCTATGGCCGCCAGTGAATACTCCCTATAGACGATTGCAAGCAGGGCATCTGGAGGCCGCCATGCCTCTGCTCGTGCAGGCAAGTGCGTAAAATTGCGAGCTTGCCAAAGCTTGGTTCACGCGCACACTGCAGGTGCTCGCACGCATGGGGCACCAGTCGGGTGCCATGCTTGCAATTGTCTATAGGAAGTATTCGCTGGCGGCCATAGCTGTGTGCGCGAATGCTGAGCGCGTGCTGATGGCGAGCTTCCACAGTTCTTTTGTAACGTGCATTCCGCACCCTCAAGATTCCCGGTCTTAGCAGCCTATTAATGTGGGCTCGTTCTGAGCATGCGCTCTAGACAGCACCTACAAATATGGCGCCCAGTGAATACTCCTTATACTCCGCGAATGTGGCTTCTCGCCAACGTACTTACACCATAGTGCCCGGTGACGAGCGCACGCAGCGCAGTCGACAGGTTCGCCCGAGCACACACACGAACATATATATATATATACTCAGACTTGTACGCGTACACTCATTACGAGTAATCAAATTATTTGCAATCGATTTCTCATTGTTCGAGTAATTTTATAGTCATTGGATTCGTTTTATAAGTCAGTAACCGCGAGAGTAATCCGAGTACTCTTGGAAGCACTAAAATTACTCGTAAGCCATTTCTTTTTTTCCCTCCTCTTTCTAACGACGCCCTTGGCTTCTATAAGTTGGAATTCTCGAACCGAATCTCCGTCACCGAGGAAGGTTTACCAAGGTCTAATCCGATAATGGACAGCACGAAAGACCCGTTTTCGTACCGACAGGAAAAAAAAAAAAAAGTCCTTTTAAAAATCATAAGTAATCGGAAAAGTGACGGTTACTTTTTTCAAGTAACGCCCGATTAGATTTCCTTTCGAGTAATGAATTTGAATACTTTTAACCGATAGTAACTGTAACATGTAATCAATTTTTGTTTTTTTCGAGGAACGGGTACCGTATTGGATATACATTGCACTGGAGCGCTTTAAGCCGGGGTCACACTGCTTCCACATACAATAGACAGTCTGCATAGAGATTCGAAGGCGAGTCACCGCGAGATTCATGGGCTTCGAATGCCGCGTGGCAATGAGTTCGAGGAGAAAACTTGGCACGCTGCATTCGAACCACGGATATTACGGTGACTCGTGTTGGCACTGTCTTTTGTATGATGTGCGAGCAGTGTCACCCCGGCTTTAGGGTACACTTGGTTTTTACAAGAAGTCAAAGCTAGGAGCGTGCGAATACTGCTCTAAAGGCTGAACTCCATGGAACGAATTATGCGACGAATAACTGGCGAACGCCGCCCGACGGCACGCTCGTTTTGCGCGCGACGTAGCAGCCACTGTGTTGATTCCACGCGCAGAGCAAACGCCGCCGGCCAAAATTCGTCGGTTATTCGCAGCATATTCGTCCCATGGAGTTCAGCCTTAACAGCGCAGCGTAAATCTTAGCTTCCCCACTGCAAAAAAGGGAGCGGGCGTGTCACGGGTTTTCCTCACACTGCGAAAGATATACGAATGAAGCAGCGATATTAAATTCTAACATGCATGTACAGTGTGCTCAACTGTTAAACATAACGCGGGAGCGGCGGCCGAAACTGATATCAGAGCTGTCTAGCGATTAAATCAATGATGCGGCAGAGAATAAGGCGCCTCTTCTAGCGATTGTCGCCACACCCCGATACAATTATCGCATGACCTCCTCGTTTCTTTCTTTATCATCCACGCTTTAAATTTTTACTTGTTTGTATTGCTGTTTTTATTTTAGTCACACCTACGCATTTACCATGCGGGGTTACAATATCTCGGTGATCTCGCACTTTCTCTGATAAAGGCCACCTTCTTTAAGCAACAAAAAGACAAAATAAAAAAAGCAATTTTTTTTTTGTCGAGTCACGTATCGGAATTGTTTCGGAGCTGGGAGTGTAACTCATGAAAACAACAGCGTCATAAGCTGCCAGAGTGAGCCGGTAGAGGACGCATGCCGTCTCTCCGGCCACCGCTCCCGCGTTATATTTAACAGTTGAGTACACTGTACATAACGCGTTACTAGTAACGAGTTACTTCTACCTAGTTACTCTTATTCAGTAACGAGTAACCTATTTAGTTACTTTTCCAAAAGGAACGAGCAGTTACTTTTAAGGCCAAGTGACGAGTAACAGTACTTCGTTACTTTTAAGGAGTAACGTGTTCGAAACAGTTCAAACAGCCTCGTTTAAGTTCTAATCTCAATATGCTTCTATTGCGACAAAGGCAGATGGGGAACCCGAAACACAATTAAACAGTATGACAACATAGCAGCGCTTATTGCTGAACACGTCAGTCGAACTCTTCAGCTGGGAATGTCCTTCACCGAGCGAACTCAACAAGGTTCGTTGGTTGAACCGTGGTGTACAGGTCACATGTGAACCCGGAGGTTGCCAACACGGGAAGGCACATAACCCATTGTCAACTTCGAACTTGAGAAGCAGAGAGAACAAAAGAGATAGGTGCATTCCGGACCATGGCATAATCCGGGAGACGTCCAGGGGGCGAACCTCCAGAACGAAACAACTGTTGGTTTTTTTGTGATTCTCGGTTTCTCCTTGTGCCGGATGGGTACCCGCTGTCCACAAGGTTCGGCTCCCGAAGATCCACGAGCTCTCGCTGAAAAACGACACTGCCGTTCTCTCGAGCGCGTCAGTAGAATGATTTTTCAGCGTCGCCGGAGATGGATTGTCAAGGAACCGGGAAAACATAACTCATGAAAACTTCGAGAAGCAGCTACTGTTTAAGTGCAACGACTACTGAAAACAAAACAATAAACATGGAACAAAAGCAGCGGTGGGTCGTCAAAGTAACTAGAAAAGTAACCACCGCATTTTTCTCCGCAGGGTTAAATATGGGGTTAAAAATAAAACATCTTGTTTAGATAGTCTGCACCCTGTGCATAGTCCGCACGCTTTGCATAGTCCGCCCCTGGTGCTTAGTCGACACAAAAATTATCTCATACACGGGACACCTTGACAAATGTCTGCTTTCTTAGCTCACAAAGAAGCTTCTATTATACATAAATCATCATTAACATACTCTTTCATTCAAAAAATCCTCAAGTCTCGTCATAATGAGCGATCTTGAAAAACGAAAATTCCTGTACATTCCGCACGGCCTAAAATGTCAACTTTTAAAGATGTCCAGTCCGGGGACTATGGCCAGGAAAATACGGTAGTTGCTTTTAAAGTAAAGTAACGAGTTCCTTTTGAGGATCGCTAACGAGTAAAGTATTTAGATGCCTTTTGAGCGAGTCACGAGTAAACGTTTTAGTTACTTTTTTGTGTGTGTGTGTGTCTGTAATGTGTACATTCTGGATTCGAACCACTTATTCACACAACCTTCTTAAGCTGTAGCCTGCGCCAATGGGGCCAACCAGGTAGAGCAAAAACACGACCTCACGACGTTCGTCCGCTTTCTGGAGTTTCTGTGAGGATACGTTATACCGTATCCTCCTCTATATACTCACAAAGCCTGGCAGTTCGACGACGGAGCCATAGAGTGCCCAGTCGCAGATTTGTAGCGCGAGAATCTGGTAGCACAGAGCATCAAAGGCTGAAATGGGGAACCTGCAGCTGACGTCCAGGTTCCCCATTTCTCGGGGAACCTGGACTTGAGCGCACAGCTTTTGCAGCGGCGAGGACCCGAAACACACTTGTTCGCTCGGGAGAAGTGTGTTTCGGCGTATCGCCGCAGCGGGGCGCCAGTCACGTGGCTCTCCTCTCATCCGTTGTCTGCCGCTCCACCTTTTCCATTTCGGCGGCCGCTTCTCGTGGCGATCTGCCAGGCTTTGTCAGTATAGAGGAGGCAATACCACAATCAACGCTGAAGCGTTGTCGAAGCCAGCAAGCTCGTGCATGGAGGCGAGACAATCGAAAGACCGACCCCAGGCGTTCTGGTCCAGCCAGCGACTACAGTCCAATATTCTCGAGCTCGAAACAAAAACATTACAAAATTACGCGGAGAAGTCCCCCTAGTGTATCGTTTTCGAGGCTGGTCGATGGCCCGGATAACCGCGTCCCGTCCTGCCGAGCCGAACAAGCGCAACCACGATGAAGACAGATCTCTTAGTCCTTGGCCCCAAAACGGGTCCGACCTTCCCGCCTTGTACGACTAAACATAGACGGCGGGACTCGACCACGGAAGGCAAAGGGAGAGACGGACATAAGGGACGCCGCAGGGACATAATGAAGACGGTCCGAGAGGACGTCTTGTATCAAAGCGGCGCCAATTAGCATCTGCGTAATGACATCACAGCGGACAATGAGGAGGCAAGAATGGAGATGCACGACCAGTAGCACTCTGACGACCTTGTCGGCGAGGCAAAGTCGGTCAAACGAGGCCGCTGGAGACGGCGTCGCAGGAAGGAACCCTTTTCCAGATCGGCACAATGGGCCAAGTGAAGCCGTTATCACTAGATATGGCGCTGACAGCTTAAGAACCCCGGGGCGTGGCTCATTATGCGTAATTATTAGGTCAAGCACGCGAACGCTTCTACCAAGTAAACATACGGATAAAATAAAATAAGCGCGGATATCGTGTTCGCGCTAACAGAGCCGCGCAGTGTGCGTCAGAACCGGGTTACCTGACCCTCGCAGCTAGGGTGACCACTTGTCCCGCGACTCGCGGGGCTGTCCCGCATTGAGGGCTCGTGTCCGGCGTCCCGCGAGGCGTCCGCGAGAAATTCCCAAATCTTCAAAATGTCCCGCATTTCACGATGTCGTCGTAAAATTCGCTCTGCAACTCATGGTGCTGCCGAACAACGGGCCACGGGGAAGCGCGGAGGTCGCTGGTAATCGTGTGAATCGCAATGGTACGCCATTTTCTATCCAAGCATTGCGGGAAACGACCGCCGTTCTTGCAGGAGATCCGACGCGCATGCGCGGTTGTGCCTCTCCCCTTGGTGCCAAAATATTGTAAAAGAAAATTGATAGTCAAAAGTTTAAATATAAATTATTGTAATTATTTCCATATAGTTGTGTCAATGCAAAAAGGCTGCTTCGGAATTATTTTATTTTTTTTTTTGTGACAGTTACGCAAGGCAGGATGCCTGCAACTCACAAATGTCGAAAACGAACATAATGTTAAAAATTTGTGTAGGACCATGTTGATAAAAGTAAGCGTTGACAGGAAATAATAACCCGAAAAATATGTACTGTTTCTTAACCTCATTTGACGCATTCAGTTCTGCTGCAGTTGTTTTCTATGCTTTCAACCTTGACACATTTAATAACATACTTGGCATAAAAAATATATATATATATATCTCTGAGAGTGAAAATTATTTTAGCTTAATTGCTACAATACTATTTGACGGTGTATAAACAGCACAGGGTATTAAATGTGGTGTGTTGAAAGAGCCTCAGTTCGTGGTGTGCGTGTTCATAAATTTCCTCTACCCCCCCCCCCCCCCCTTTCCCCTGCCCCGCGTGTCCCGCATTTCGCTAGCAGGAAGGTGGTCACCCTACTCGCAGCGCTATAGGATTAGTGGAAGGCGACGCCAGCACTGCCGGCTGAATGCTGAATGGAACTGAAGATATATGGTCCAGCTGCGGCAAACACATGTGCGAGCTTTTTTTTTGTTTTGTTTTTATTTCTCGAAAAAGGTTTTACATGTTTCCAGGCCACTTACCGCGTGTGTTTCCCATTTATATATATATATATATATATATATATATATATATTTAAAAAAAAAATAGGCATTAACCAAATAGAGAAAAGAACAGCCGATAAATCCCGGGTATGGTTCTGAATAGAAACACACGATCATATCTCCCCGTGCACTGATTTTTCAGAAAAGGTTCAAGACGCGGAAAATGTCCGAAAATCGCTCGTGTATACTTTCGAAGCAGGTGACGGCAAGCTCTGAAAGTTGGGCGTCTGGTACGGTCCGGACCACTTACCGCTACATTGGAGGGAATGTATTACAAGAAAATGAAAAACGATCGCCAGAGAGCTATACGAGCGAAGAGCATCGTTCCGATTCTTAGACTGTGGATTCCGGGAACCGCAGAAATTCCCGGGAACGATCATGGGCTCACCGGGCCGCAAAGGAGGCAGCAAGTAACGACAGCTCCGCGACAGGCCTCCCAACCACTCGTGATGACTAAAGAAGAAGCGGAAGACTCCGTGGAGCAGGCCGAACAAGCTAGAAACGCGTCTTACTTCGGGGGACTCGTATACCGACCAACGAATACCCGTTACCGAGGAATACGGGAGATGGGAAAGCACGTCCGACTCGGGAGAATTAGAACAAGCACAGCAGTAACGCCGGCCAAGCTAAAAGACTTTGAACTGCTGAAAATTGCAGAATCAGTCTGCGAGACATGCCCCAAAAGATAAGGCGGCAACCCTCAGGCACTTGTTACGGGCGTGCCTCGAAGAACACCGGAATACGGTCTGGGAGCAGGTACCCGCCCAAGACGAACCGACGAGAGGCCTCACCCGAGACGCGAGCAACAACGGCGAAAGGCGATCCTGGATTGCCCTGGTGGAGTCCATCAGGAAGTATAGGATTCAATGATTCGTCTAATAGCACCATTTCGTTTATTTACTCTCAGGGCCCGAAGGGATTAGGTTAGTTACTCGAGAATACAACGCTAAACGAGGCAAAAATACATTAACATATATAGGGGGTATTCACTGGAGGCCATATTTGAAGGCGATGTTTCGAGCGCATGCAAAGAACGAGTTCATGTTAATAGCCTGCTAAGACCGACAATCTTGATGATGCGGAATACACGTTGCAAAAGAACTGCGGAAGCCCGCCGTCAGCACGCGCTCAGCAGTCGTGCACACAGCTATGGCTGTCACTGAATACTCCCTATACAAGAACTAAAACCAAAAAAACAAAAAAAAACACCATTGCAAAAATAACAAGGCGCAAAAAAAAAGTGAACCAGACAAAAACAAACTATAAACATCGTTAAAGGGGCCATGAAACACATTTTGGGCAGGGATAAATGATTTTAAATTGGGACTTTACGAATCGCATATCGTTTAGTTGGGCAAAAGAAAGAGGGTAGAAAGTCAACAGCCAGCTTTTCGGTACGAACATTTAAAAATATAGCGGACTATTTTGTACCTTCTTTCCTTCGAAAGCTCTCCGCTTTTCACTATGATACATCCGCGGTTCCCAAAGCCTCGTCAGCGGTGCCAAACTGACGTAAGCCGAGCCTAGCTCACGCATTAGACACGAGAACTGCGTCACTCGGAGGTATGCGCTCGTCAACAATCAATCCGTGGACGAATATTTGGATTCGCGTTCGTGGCCAATGAGTGCCCTGACAGCGCTTATCATTCACTTGAGAGTGACGAGTTAGATGGTGTGCATAAAAAGCACGGTGGAAGCTAGGAGTCATCGCACCGGTGCCGAAGAATGTCACCACGACGTGATTTCACAATTCGCATTTGAGTTGAGGATTAAAGCTAAGGAGGAAGAAGTAGGAAAATCGTTTCATGACCCCTTTAAGGAACATTATTTCTTAAAAAAAATATTGTAATTGCAGTTTTAAGTTCAGCGCCGTCACTTATTGACGGCGCTTATTTCACTCATTCACCCACTCATTCAGTCATCAATCGCACAAACCCCCATCCCCTCGTCTCAGGGCGCACAATTAACCCATAGACAAGGAACCACATTTGCGTGTAAAATGCATGTTTTTCAGTCAATCAATCAATATTTCCTCAGTGGGAAAATTGTTCGTGAGAAACGGTAAAATAGCCGAGTTACGCATTCTGTTGGATTAAGCTGAAATCAAAAATGTATCTCAGTGAATCACAGTGTAGCAATTTCCACATTTCACACGCGCGTGAGCTGTGCTTTACAAATGTGATTCCCCCGATGCTTGGGTGCAGATTGCGAAGGAGCGCCAGAATGGGAAACTTTGCGGAATAACTTTAAGTCGAGGGTTCGTCAACATGCATGCTAGGCCGAACCTCGGTTAGTCTAGCCAAAAGCAGGAAAAATCTGACGTCAGTTGTGTAGGCATTGCGAGGCGGGTCTGCCCAGCGTCACTGGCTCACGCTGTAGATGAGCAATTTAGCCAGCGCAGGAGGACTACTAGCCCGGAGTCTTCAACGCAGTGTATCACGCAGTAGGGATGTACGAATGCACGAGGGTGCGATGCAGATTGAAACAAGTACTGGAGAAGAGTTAAGTGTGACTGAGGTCAAACTTAACCGCTGTTAAATGCCGACGAGCAGCCAAAAAAGGAAGAAACTCAGCTCTCTCAATTCCTCATTTCCATTCGATAAAGAAGGAGACCCTCCTCCTTTCTGCGGGGAGTAGCTCAGAAACCCGCTCCTGTGGGGAGTGGAGGAGAGAAGAGAGCGAGACGGAGTGGAGAGAAGGAAACAGGGAACCGATTTTCTGCCCGGCGGAAGACGATTCTGCAGGTCGGCCTTGAAGGGTTCCCGGGCGTACAGCTGGCAGTAGAAAACGACGTATATCTTTGTTCGGACACAATTCGACTGTGTTATCTAAAAGGGGATTACCGATTTTGAAAAAAAAAAAAAAAAAGAAATGAGCTTTTTGGATGCAGCGATTTATTTCAGGGTGAAGCGGATCAGAACCTTCAAGAAACCCTTATAATGAAGGTTAAGGTGAATGAAAACTAAGCCCAACTTAAAGCGCAAATCGACCAAACACATAAAAAAAAAAGTCAGATTTCGAGGTCAAGTGTACTTTCAGGACGAACCGGAACTGCAGCCGTCCGAGGCTTCAGGCCGACGTTGAAACGGCGCACTCCCCACGTCTGCGCTCCACAGGGCCAATCAAAACGACGCGCGGTCGTCCACCGCCTGCAGAGTGATGAGTACATCTGGTCATTTCTTTCGCGGCTAATAACAGCCCACGCGAGTCGGGTGTCAAGACGTCTGCCTTCAACCGACGTCTGCGCTCAACAATAGAACCGTTTTGCGGATCTCGCTGCAAGCAATACGAGTCGTTGAACCGGGGGATTCCTCGACACTACAGCCGTGTTTGAAAGCAGATATGTTTCCCACCTGTCGACTGCATCCACAAGCACCGAATACATAGTGCGCTTAAGTAAACAAAGAGAGAGAGAGAGAATACCTTAAGACAAAACCCCGAGACTGGGGAAAAAGGAAGGACAACGCAACAACAAAAAATATCTCTACTAATGTCCGATTCCCACCAGAGCGACAAACAGAAGCAAACGACAGCGACAAACCTCAAACCAGAATTACTGGCGATTTGAGAGGCTTTGTAAAATAAAGGAGGCTATGCTCAAACACGAACATCATGCACGCGATGGTATCTTTGGCAGGCTTGCAATCACTCGTGCTTACTTCACGAGTACCGAACGACTAAAAGCCAGCCAAAGGTACCATCGCGAGCATGCTGCGTGTGTTGGAGGCCTGTCCGTGTCGGTTGTTTTTGTTCGTCGCTCTAGTGGGATTCGGGCATAAAAGAAATCTGCAGTGATGACCCTTTAAAAAAATACTAACAGCAAGGAGATAAAGACCTGGGGGTTTGAGGTAAAAATGCATTTTTTTCCCAAAACCTTTACATCTGATCATCAAACAGTGGCTGACTTGGTAGGAGAACCCGAGTACTCTCTGTTTTGTTTTTATCTATTATTTCGCTCACAGTGACTGGATGGCTTCTTTACAGTGTATGTGGTGTGTGTGTGTGGGGGGGGGGGGGGGAGGAGGAATAAAAAATACAGCACATAATTGATGATGGGATTCATAATGAGACCCTCACAACGGAATAGCAAACGCTTCGCTCTGCAATTGCTAAAACCGCCAAAGAAAATCGGTTCCACTTTTTTTAAGAGTCCCGGGGAAGAACGACGATATATACTGGTTCGTTTTTCATTTGTTTCCATGCACTTTATTATTCTCATCATGATCAACACGCTAATATGTATAACGCGAGCGAAAAAACAATTCACTTGTTACGCTCTACGCCAACTCTATACGGTAGTTAGCAGGTGTTAGTTTTAGACGTACTTTGTGGCACGCCTTTCCAATGCCTGCCACCCAGGCAAAAAATGTCGAGTCACTCTACCCCGGGTACGCATGCGCGGCGTCTGAGATATGGCAGAAGAGAGCTACTGCGCATGCCCAGAACGTGTCAGGGAAGTGACGTCACTGCATTTGAGACAACACACAACGCGCTGCAGTTCGAGACGGCAAGGATCCGGGTGGAAGTACAATGTAAGAATGCACTATAAACACGCGGCATGGTTGTCACAAGAAAAACAAAAAAAAAAAAGGTAAAGGAGTAGGTATGTTGGCACTTTTTTGAGCTACCCAAAGAAATTGCATTTACTGAATACCCGGACTTTAGTCTTCACTGTACGCTATTTATTGCCTCGAAATTCAAAATTGCGATTGAGAAAACCGTAAACAAAGATGATGATGCCGAAACCAACATTCACATTTCCGCGCGGTCTCCAGTGGTGTGGCGCCACAAATGGTACAGACTTTCAGGTCGCGCAGGTAGTCCTAAACAGAGTATGTCGAGCGTTTGTTCGGGCTCTCAGTGAATGAGCTTCCAAACATTATTTTCCCGCCATCGAACGTATGTTAATCAGTTGGGAATGTGGTTTACTGTCCACTTTGTACCCTTTCTCTCTTTGCATTTTAGTGTTACTAGTGGGGGCTCTCGGTTTGAGAAACACGATAAGAACGAAATGCCAAAATTCAATAACTTCGCGAATTTGTTTTTCTTTCCCCACCACACTTGGGGGACTGGTACAGCCGCGTCTATAGGTGGGTTGAGCCAATTTTGAGGCAAATCAGCGACCATAAACAAACCGCTCGAATTTAACGCGGGCCACAAACGGAAAACGCATACCGACTCCAACGTCCGCGTTCACACGCCACGTCTAAATCAAGATGGCCACACTCCGTGCACTCGGAATTGCAAATGAACTCGAGGAGGGGGAGGTTTCCGCGCACGAAAAAAGTAACACATTGTGCAGACTGCTACGCAAGCGCCCGCCGCGGCGACCGCGGAACACAAGACCGCAACGGCGATCAGAACCGCAATGAAGCGTACAATGAAGCAAATAAAAAACAATAAGAAATAAAAAAATATCGCAAAAAAAAAAAGTCAAGGAGTGCCCGACCTCATCGAAACAATAAGGCACCAGAAATGGCGCCCAAGGTGGAGTTCATTAAGAAACACCGCACCAGCTTAAAACAAAATAAAAAAAAAGAAACGGCCACAAAAATACAGCTTAGTCCTCTATCTAAAAAGCAAAATAAAAAGCAAAGAAAAAAAAAGTCCGAGAATCAGCTAAATGAATCGCTTTCTCCGGCACAGTTCATTCACCGTTAAACGGGCTAAATCAACACGACGAACACGCGTAGTGCCGCAGGTAGGGCAGTCAGCCGAACAGCGATAACAAAATCAAAATATACGAGTAACAAAAAAAAAAAGTTCCTTGCTCGCCGTGGAGGAGGAGGAGGAGGTATCGCGAGGATTTCTCGTAAGCATACGCGGACGAGCGCGCGCGGTGCAGAGTAGCGGGAGTCGGCGGCTAATAATAGCGGCGGTCCTAAAATGCCATTAATAAACAGACGCCGAAGCCGTTCGCCCGAACCGAGAAACGGGGTTAGTTAATCGGCAGAGGCGGTTTGGGGCAAGAAGGACGAACGAGAAGTTCGAGACGCCGCCGGGCAGCTTCGATTCGCCGCGACCCGTTGCGATGTCGACTGCATTCTTAGAAGAAAAGAAAAAGCTCGTTGCATTTAGTAACCAAACGAAGCTACTATATATACTGCGTGTCGAAAATTTATGGCAAATTGCTAGACGATCGTGTTGCGTACGTGAAACGTTCTACCATCAGGAACATTTAGCGATACTCTGAGTTTCTGCAGACGCCAGACGTTCACGACGCTCTCCTTCGGATAGTTTAACCCGTGCCACGCGCAAACTCGATAGTTGATAGAATGAAGCGATATTTCCACTAATCGGACTGATCCAGAGCCTTCTATACTCCCCAGCTCCACTCGCTCAGTGCGCACAGGTGGTCGAGCTCCTCCTCGCCTACCTCACACCTCCTCTCCCACGTCTGTCAACCAATTAGTGGCGAGCCTCGCGGCCACGCTTTTATCTGGGCTTCACGAAATGCCGAACATCCAGCCAAAGAACGTTTCGCGTTAACATGTTACCGAGACTTTCGTAGTCGGGCCAGCAAGGGTTACCGACTCGAGAAACTAGCAACCATTACTTCTTGAGCTAGGGCTGTACATAGCTCAAGAAGTTAGGTGTGGCGCTAGATTTTTACTAGCTTCTTTCTAGTAGAGAGCGGGGTAGGCTGGATTCAATATAGGGACGCCGCGAACTCTGTCGACTGTTCCAACTTCCGGTATAATACAACGACGTTCAATTTCGTAAACAGTATTGCCCAACCACTACAACAACTAAAAAAATTAAAAAAGCTTATACAGTCGTGTTTTTCTTAGAGTAATTAGTAATTACCTATATTTACGCAATATAAGCGCAAGCATATAAATGTCTAATGATTTCAATACAAATAACATAGCACTAATAGGACAAGGAGTACATTTAAGTAAGTCGGGACAGGTGCTTGCCCTGTCTTACGTAACTTCGTTGTCCTATTTAAGCTATTTTCTTTGTATTGAAATGCACCAACTGCAATTTAATGATTTCGTCGCTTTTCAGTAGTTCTGTATGAATTCGCCTTTCGAGCAAATTCACACAGTAAAACTTTATATGGGAAATCCGTTCGATTTAGACATGCTCCTCAATAAAAGTATCCTTCAACGAGATCGGCCTTAAAGCCCAAAAATTATTTCCCTTCATTTTTGGGCTACAGTGCAATTCTGATTCTGCGAATAGAAGACTCGTCGATATATAAAAGGTCTAACGTTGTTTTGTTTAGCCTATTTTTGTTAAATGTCGACATAGCTCCAGTAGAATCTTATTTAAAAAAGCCGACTGTAGCAAAATAAAAAAAATGACGATACGTTTTTGGAAGTGCAACGGTCAAACAGTCCCTTCCGACCAAAGCGACTCCTAAGATAATAGTGGCTCAGATATGTGGGGGAAAAAAAAACACTCTTTTTCTTGTTGATGTTTTACACCACATTGTGAATTTTATCCTCTTCGTTGAGTCGTAGCATCAGTTACTCCTGTAGCGGACAAAAGAAACCAGAAATATACCAAACGCGTTCCCTTCAATAGCAGTCACTCGACGACTCCCGGAGAACCTCGACCGCGATATTTCTTCCAGGTGACTCGATAAATGAATAACCGAACTGACCCGTTACAAGAGAAGCGCAATTCACTCAATCAAGACGGAGGAAGACGGAGTCCCGACCGAGTCCTACATCCGTCCGTCCCCGAGGCAGCGTGAATGACCAGGGAGTGCAACCGCTGCGCGAGAATGGAAGCCATTAGGCCACTCCATAACAGGTCGAGTGATACATACTAGCTCGCCTTAGGGCCTCGGTTCGCCTCAGATCCGTCCATTGAGAGAGTTCGGTCAGCATAACCATGGGTCAGCGGGCGACGCTAGGCCACGGCAGCGCCACCAGTGCCGCATATTTCCCATAGCGGATCGGAGCAGAGTAGCGCAATCTAGAACGCCGTCTCTCGGCGACTAGCGGCGAACGCCCGGAGGTTCCAACTCCGGTCAGAAATGCATGGGGAACGTGAGAAAATCGTTGTTTCTTCAATATTGTGGAGATGTACGGAACGGCAATAGTTTTTGACATAATAAAGGAACATTTTAGAATCATTTGCGCTGAGTTTTGTGCCAAGTAAGGACGTAATTTGTTTTTAAAAATTGCACGAGCGGCATCATGCAGCAGACGACGCGGCAACGTCACAGCGTCCACGTGACCCGCTCCGGCCAACCCGAAGAGCCCATCTCCGCTGCGTGCAAAAATCGTCTGCTTCAAACGCCATTGCCTTGGAAATTGCCTTCTCAAAATTTGCACACGCATCCGATATTATTAAAACTTTGATAAAGTGTTTAGTGCATTACCAACTTCACGACAGACTAGTTTTTAAAAGTGTGAACTCGCCGTTTATTTTTTAATTAGCCGTGTTGCGTCGATCTCCATGTATTCTCCCATAGGGCGGGCCGCCTCCTGGAACCCTGAGTACCACGTGACTCGCGCCGAGCTGCTCTGTCGGCCATGTTGTCGGCAAAACACGCGGATCAAAGGATTGTGCTACTCTGCTCCGTAGGAGCTATATAGTGCTCTAGCGCGAACCATATGTAATCCGAACATTCGACTATTCGCATCCGCGATATGAAACAAGAATGTAGGACGCAAGGAGACTGAACACAGCATGGAAAAAAGAGGGGTTCGAAACTTACTCTACAAGCGGACCTGTAAGTTTGAAACTTACAGGCTTTTTTCAGCCGCAAGAAGTATAGTCAAGCCACGTTAAAACGGAGTAACCGAATGGGATTTAGCTTTGCTCACCACCACCGCTATTGTGGAGATAGTTCTCAGCTCGCTGTGTGTAACGATGTGTTCTTTATTCGCCTAATGTAAATGGGATATGCGTCATATATGTCTCGGAAACACTCGAGTGCCGGCGTTGTAACGTGGTCCTCTCCGCTAGCGTTTACGACGACGGGCGTTCTACTTCATGCTGTCCGCAGCAGTACCATTGCTTGGGAGCGTGTGCTCGTCTGGCTACCTTTCTTGCCGCCGACGATTCGTTCGATGTGACCGGTCGAATTTGCGCTTTGTACGACCGTCGAACTCCTCTTTACGACCAGTGGCCGGCGAGTGGCAGCAAGGTCAACATGTTTTTTTACTGTTAAACTCGTTTCTCTACTGTGGCGCTTTTTCATTATTCCTATTATTTCGAGCGACGTTTAGTCAAAGAAATTCTCCGGCTAAATTTCGATAGTCACTGATTTGCCTCAAAATTGGTTGAACTAATTAATTGTCACATCTGAACTAATCCAAATTAAAAGACACTTTTGTTTGTCTAAATTATAAAACTTTTTTTTTTCTTGAGGCGTAGAGGGGTTATGCTGGCAACACTAAAAACGAGCTCGGAAGCCAAGCTGGCGCTGCCGCGTTGGTAGCCGACGACATTCGGAAAATGGCGCAGCTGTAGCTGGCTTCAGACCCTGCCTTAGCGTGTGCGTCCATATTGATATTCGGTTGCTGTCATTCGGTGACCACACTGATCTCTATGACTATTTGCTGGATCGCGTTTGCCCGCTCCGCGAATGCGGCCACGGTCGGTCATCTTTTTGTTAGGGTTATGTTATCTCTAGCCTCACCCAGAGCCGTTTATTGAGAGAGTTTGGCCATACATTGGTTTGAATAGGCGAGCATCTCGGGCCAACCACAGGCCGCGAAACAGCCCCTAGCGGTGGTCGCGTGCTCTAAATTTGTGCCACGACTATACTTCGTTTCACCTTATGTGCGAGCGAAGGCAAAACTGGAAGCGCGAGCGAGGAAGCTCCGTGCGCTCAGGCTTTGCTCGAGCGCGCGAGCTGGGGAGAAATGCAAAAAGCGCTGGTCTCGCGCTTCTAGCTTTGGCTTCGCTCGCAGGTAAAGTGAAACGAAGTATAATTTGAGCCGTGCCGAGCGGAACTCCGCGTCTCAAGACGCTCGCGCACCCCACCCTTTGCACTGCTTTCTTTCAGCCAGTCTCAGGACGCTGTTCTTGCAGTGCAGACAAAGGCATGGGCACGAGCGCGTGGCTTTGGAAAGTGCCTCCTATGCACGAGGTCTCGTACAAACAATAGCGTTTCGCTGAGCTAGGCTCACGCGCCTGTGCCTTTGGCGTAGTAGCATGGCGGCGCAAACTATAACGCCCGTTAGATAGGGTGAACGTTTTCCACCCACAGCTGAAGGGTCGCGGGGCCACTTCGTGGAAGCTTTGGGAACAATTAAATATTTTTCGCAGAACGTATCCCTGCGCGCCAGAATAGCCACAAAACACTGAATATACTTACCAACGATATGTTCTCGTCTTTTCGCGATCGGGACGATTTGAACAGCGCGCGGCACAACATGACGGCTTAGTCGACCTTCCTCTGTCACATCCACCGAGTCTCAAGAATCTGCTTCGTGCACTTCTATCAAGCACGAAATATCACCACCCACGGTACAGTGTGCTAGACCCACGGCTGTTTTTATGGCAGCCTGCCACCACAGCGCTGTCCGCCATATTACTACGATGGCTAGAGATAATATAACTCTACCGTAAAGGTGGCCGACCGTGGCCACATTCCTGTGCATAGGCGGAGCTGGGCAAACGCGATCCCGCAAATTCGCAGCTTTCACGAGCTATAGGGGGCGCACTGGTGCCTATCAAAATGGCTGTCATCTGGATAATCGTCGTAGAACAGCGGTACGAGGAGGGGTCTGCGACGCGTAAGTAATTCTAGTTTTGCTATGTACGAGCAGTATCACAGCCTTACGTTATTTTTTCACGCCATGAAGGTGTAGGCAAACCCTTTTATTAAGAGGCCAATCATCCAGGAGCTAGGGTGCGCGATTCTCACACCGCGGTACCACTATCGCTGAAAGTTGCGAATACTCAGAGAGATCAGCGGCTGATGCATAGCCGACGGACTCCACTGTGCGGAAGGATACGGTGGTGTGACGATATCAAACGCGTACTTGGGCTTCTTCGCCGTGCTTTTCAATTGGCTGGCAGAACGTGAACAAACAGAGTTTAAAATAAGGAATTTACGCACGTGGCTGATGTACTCCAGCGCCTACTATTTTGACGAGCCTTACACTAAAAAGCCTCAATAGTGACAGATATGGGCCAGTTAGTACATGATCTATTTTGAATCTGGACGAGCCTCGCACTAAATTTTGACGAGCTTTACACTAAAAAGCATGTTTTTGTTTTCCATCCAACGTCTTTGTTTCTTTTTTTTTTATGTTTCTGGAACATGGGGTTAAAGGGGTCATGGAACGATATCGGGTTAGGATGTTCATGACATTACGGGGGCGTCTGGCCCAAGTATATTCGCACGGACCGCCACTGACTCAGAAGCTTCTTGGTCGCGGTGAAATTGCGAAAATAAAACGTGACTTTTTTCTTCTTCTTTTTTTTCAGCCTTGCCTTTGCAAACGTAATTGTGGGATCGAAACCACCCGTGTGACGACAGTCGAGCGCGGCGCGTGGATTGGACACGAGAACTGCGTGAGCACTCGAATTCGGCTCGTAACAATCAATGCCTCGGCGGACACTCGGGCGTGTCCAACCACTGCGGTGATGAGAATAGCCCAACTCTAATAATGTTTGGAGCCACGCGTTTTCTGTTTTGCCGACCCCAGCGCGTTACTATGATTAACGTTGGCGGCATAGGATAGGCCCCAGGCCACGTAGCCACTTGTTCTGGCTCCGGCTTGAGGAGATGAACGATACTTATATTTCTCGAATTTATTTGCCGACTGCCATTGCTTAGAAAGAAAAAAAAAGACTAAGGCAAGTTTATTCGGTTATTAACATTAGCAGTATTTACGAAAGTAGAAAAATGGTTTCATGGCCCCTTTAAAGGGACGATGCAACGATTTTTGTAATTTCCGCAGATACCGCTTAGAACAAATTCCTGACGTTAATGACTTATGAAGCATGCGTTCGTTTTTGACCCCACGCCATAGTATAAAAAATTAAAGAAAAGCGAGCAGCGTTCACTCCCTTAACTCGGAGCTAGAAGAAGCGGCCACGTGATCTGGAGCCGATTATATGGCGCCAATGTTGATCATAGCCACACGCTGAGGTTGGCAAAGCACAGGACACGCGCTGAGTTCCATCGTTATGGTTCGGATTGTCGTCAGTGAAGTAATTGGACACAGACCACGACCCGAATGCCCCTCGAGCAATCGATTATCACGAGCCCAAATCGAGTGCCCACGCGCTCGTGTTCAATGTACGAGTCGCATTAA
The DNA here is from genome assembly GCA_013358835.2 of Ixodes persulcatus. Classification (NCBI taxonomy): domain Eukaryota; kingdom Metazoa; phylum Arthropoda; class Arachnida; order Ixodida; family Ixodidae; genus Ixodes; species Ixodes persulcatus. Next base: position 1,391,227 of record JABSTQ010010262.1, read on the forward strand.
AATATCGCCACTGGGGGCTCCTGCGACCGCCCAGCTGCGTCATCAAGCTTTGCCAAGGAGAGATTGAAAGAAAACGCTCGCTTTTGTCCTTGACATCACACCACCCAAAACAAAAGGAGTTTCTTGGTCAGTGACGTTGCGTGCGAGCGTCCTTGGGTCCCAATAGTCCCAGTGAAAAAATGAAGAACATTCCAAGCGATCGAATGTCGTTTCACCGCCCCTTTGATGTCTCAAACTGCCGAGGTAGTCACAGGTCGACACAAGCACGAGCTGAGGGTAAAGAAACCTTTCGCCTGCTATGAACAACCACTTTGACGGTGTCAAAAGGCATCTGACAACCGCAAAACACACAGCTACCCACACGAGGTGTGACTGAAGGGGGGATAGGTGGCCGAGTGGGACACCAGCTCGGAGTACGTGGAGCGAAAGCTCGCGCTGCAGAACCCAGGGATCCTGGGTTCAATCCACACCCCCGCCCGTTTCGATCTGGATGAGCATCGTACCGGCGTGCGGTCGTGTATCACTATACTGCGTGGTACACGTTAAAGACCCCCAAGCTAGCGGTTGTACTGCACTGGCTAAATTTCTCATCTACAGCTGGGAGACTCGTCGCAACTTTGAAGTGGCTGACCAACTACACGCTGTATAAATATCCACACAACCCGAATTATTATTATTGGTGTGACTGAGGTGAGAGGGGCACTCAAGTGGATTTTCAGATCGTTTATGCATGGTGATAACTCAATCTACGGGCTCTAAACATCTTTAAAAAAAGCGATATTACACTCCTGGGCGGCCGACTTCCCTATTAAAAATCTAATCAAAGGTCGTGACACGGCCCTCTTTCTGCGCCTTGGAACAGACATCAGGGGGTGCCGCCACACGGCGTTTAAAAAAAAAAACAAAAAAAAAATTGCTGTATTATGTCTCCTACACCCAAAGATTTGACGTTTCCGTTTCAAAATACAATGCTCAACGCGCCTAAAGGGGAGCAGTGACGGTGACGTTCCGAATCTCCACGTCATTAACTATTTTCAAACAGGTCAGATTTAATGGAGGTGGTGGAGATCCGAGGATTGCCCCGCCCCCCGAGAAAGTAGTCCCCGTGTATTTCTATTGCCGTGAGTTCACTAGGACGTCCTGCCATCTAGAGCTGGTCAATTTTATTGACTAAACCCGAACGAACAAAATGCCATCAAAACCGAGCTTCTGCAAAAAGCACTCGGGTCCCCCTTTAAGCGCGGTCACGATGTATAACTGCGGTTAAGGATGACCATGAAACTATATGGTGTAGCTGGCAGTAACTGCTAACCGTACTTAAGCGCAACTGCGGTTAGGTCTGCCCGCGAAATTAGGGTATAAGGCCGCCATTAACGTCACAGTTCAGTTTGAGGCCTCGTTTCTCCGCTGCTCCTCTTCCAAACGTCCAAGATGCGAATGCGACGTACCGGGACAAGAGGGGAGTGGAGGCGGAAAAGTGGACGGTTACGAATTGGGAGACCCCCAATCTGGCCATCTTAATTACCACCCAGGAGCATACCTGAGGGATGGGTTGGACGCCACCCCCTCGACTGCGCAGAGCGCGGATAGGGGATATCCACCGTGCCGCAGAGCTTGCACTTGAGATTTAAAGAAAGCCGCTTCGTTTATTTTGTTGTTGCGCGCCCTCGTTTCGGATTCGGGGTTGCCAACCCGTGATCGCGACTTAAAAAATCTGAACCCGAACTTTTCCTCATTGACTCGCCATGTAACCTGACTTTCTATGGACTTCTAGAAAAAGAAAAAAAGCACCCCTGTACCGTTTTCTAGAAACGTATCTCCAAACAACATTTTTAGAACTGTTTTTTTTTTTTAAGTAGACAAAGGTAATTTAAGAAAATAGTCCACGTTAATCGTCCCGCGTGACACTTAGATGAAGCCAGTATTGGAAGTAACGAAAAACTGTACATATAACGACAATTAAAAATACAAGGATTCGTTTCTCGCGTCATAAACAGGTACCGAACGAAATCAGCTTCTGTTTCCCTGGCCAAGATACGGCACACGAAGTGTGCACGTTGGCACTTGAACCAAGTATAAAATAAGGCGTGGCATATGCCCACGCTAGCAATAACAATTACAAATTAATTAAAATTTATTAGCGGGCGTATGCGAGAGCCGAAGCGTTTTCTGTTGCCATAATAAACGCCGTGAGTAAAAACTAACCGTATAAAATAAAATCAAAGCCCAATGCGGTACGAACGGACGAAGAAATTTGCAACCTAAAAGGGGCGAGATAGATAATACAATATAAAAAAAAAAACGAGCCCGTTAATTTTCTCGATTGCATCTATAGGCAATAAATGATGATAAAGTATTTCACAATGCGTGGCAGATAAGAAGTATATAAAAACACCCGCGTTTTCTTCCGTCGACATTAATTGACGACGGCGAGAAAACAAAACACGACTTCTTTTTTTTTTTTAATACGCTTTTAATTTGTTTTGCCACGGTTCAATAGCCCGATACCATCTTTATGCTTGTTCTCCTTCTTTCTTCCTTTTTTTTTTTTTCTCGCTATTATTTTTTTTTTTTTTCGTGTACGCATTGTTCGTGCCCCCCTCTGGCTCACGCATTGTTTGTGGAGCATTCTTTCGAGTTTTGGGGCGTGTCCAATTTATGACCCCCCTTTCGCGAAGAGAATGCGTTGCAGAAAGGCGCCCACACTCATTTTACAGTCGTCCCGTTCACGACGGCAGGTACACGCACACACACAAAAAGAAAAAAAAAAAAAACAATTGCGAGAAATCTCTCGCGTACACGCCCAGCCTAAATTATCGAGCGCGTATATATCTGAACTAGTTTATACTAAACCAACGCGCCTGTCTATAACCGCCGCTATAGGCTCGCTTGAGGACGTCTGCTGGCTTCCTGATTCGATTTATTTTTTTTTTTTTTATTCGCGAATAAACCTTATCTTTATCCTTATCGTAATCCCGTGTTGCGAAACTCCGAAAGGCTCTCTGCGTCTTCGATGCGTCTCCGTATGTAGGACTCGTATAGCGCCGCCCAAGTTTTATCCCCGTCAACGTGGTAATTAACACGCACGACGACTGCCATACCTCGGCGTTCTTCACTCGTGAGTGCGGTCACTCGCGCTCACTCACACTCATCGCCGGATGTGAGGTGAGCGTTAGTGAGTCCGCGAGTCTCGGAAAATTGTGAGTGTGTGCGTGAGTTTTGAGAACTCACGAGTGCGAGCGTGAGTTTTGCGAACTGGTGAGCGTGAGCTCTGAGAATTTATGAGCGGGAGCGAGAGTGAATGCGTGTTCTGGAAAGTAATGAGTGTGAGTGTGAGCGGAAGTTCCGAGAACTCACGAGCGTGAGTTCTGAGAAGTCACGAGCGTGAGTGGGAACGCGAGTACTGAGAACTCATGAGCGCGCGTGAGTGTGAGTTTTAAGAACTCGTGAGTATGATGACCCTAATGAGATGCGAGTGTGATGACCGTGGTGACCTGTTAGTGTGATGACCGTAACGAGCTGTGAGTGCAATGACCGCGATGATACCATCGTGACGACCGTGAAGCGTGAGTCGTACGACCGTGATGATGTGTGAGCGTGATGACCGTAAGTGAGTTTCTGTTTCGCGTTGAATCGTGATGGTGAGTACGTGTGATGACCCTGGCTCGAATAAATCGTGATCGTGAGTCGGTGTGAGTTTTCATTAGGGAAACTGAGGTGATCGTGAGTTTGAGTGAGGCGAGACTCGTGTGCGTAGATGATCGGAGCAAAATACAGAGCAGAAAGGGATCCTTGGAAGAATCAATAAAGATCATTCCAATAATCGCTTCTGAGAGCTATGTAATCACCGAGAGCTTAATAGTCGAGGCCGAAAAACAAATCACGAAGAGTGTGAGCGTAATCAGCCACACCCAACGTTTCTTAAGCTGTCGTCAACAGGACCGCGGAATACTTTCTGAGCATGCGCAATAGTTCTGGAAAATTTATTCGAGGCCGTGCACGCGTCCACATGGCCAGTGACTGCATTCTTCGTTGGGCGGTGTGACACCTCCTATACTTTGTCTCATCCTACAATGGACTAAGGGCCAAAGCCACGGGCCGCCAGGTCCAATCATGTTCCACGCTACACTATGACATGCCTAGCATTGATTAGGGGTGGACGAATAATGCTCCGAACCCAAAAACGCTGCATCATTTCTATAGCTTCGACACTGCGAACAGCCTCTTTTTTGCGAGGTAAAATTGTTGAGTCACTCAGTGCTATTTCGATTCGAACCACTGTCCGCCCATCCCCATCAGTGATCCGAGACGAGGGCACTGAAACGCGCATCAAAGCGCAGTACGCGATTTCTAAGTGGCTCGTGATTGGATCTGGCGGTCCGTAGCTTTAGCCTTTAGTCCATCGTAGGTTGAGACGAAGTATAGATGTGCTCGACTTTGCACGTCACATACTGCGCAGGCCAGCCCGGGGCATTACATTGCACACGCGTGCCGCGTCAGTGTTCGACTGGGAGTTGAGTTCGTTTAGCGAGAGTCCCAGCGGAAAGCTGACGCAGCGCTGGGGCTCTCATTTGGGCACTTGGCGCAGCGAGGATTTCGACCATCGTGATTGGACGGAGCCAAGGTCAGCGACGCGCCGGCCAATCACGGCCGCCGGATTCCTCGCCGACTTTTTTTCGCCGAATGTCCAGATTCCTGTCCTCGATTGTGGCTTGTCCCGATCATTGTCATCAAGTTGTGTACAAGTTCAGTCTAGTCCCTCCTATAGTCATCGAGCCCTTTCCTCAAGCTGTGTCTAGTCTGTCCTTGTCATCAAGTTGTGTCCACGAGTTATGTCTTGTCCGCCATTGTCATCAAATTCAGTCTTCTGGTTGTCTTGTTCGACCTTGTCGGCGAGTTGTCTTGTCCCTCCTCGCCATCGAGTTGTGTTCTAAAGTTCCGTCTCCTCACTCCTTGTCATCAGGTTTTGTCCTCAAGTCGAGCCTTGTCCGTCGTTGTCATCAAGTTCTGTCCTCAAGTTGTGTCTCGTACGTTCTCACCCTAAAACTAATGTTTTCAAGTTGTTTCTTGCCTATCATTGTCATCACGTTGTATCCTCAAGTTGTGTTTTGTCCGCCCTTGTCGTCAAGTTCTATCCTCAAGTTGCGTCTCGCAGGTCCTCGCGTCCTTTCCTTTCCTATTTGCGTACGGTGCGGGAGCCGAGTTCGCGGCCTGTCGGGTCGCATATGGCGGCCGATTTATTCGAACACGCCCAGCGAAACCAGCGCCTTCTCGTATACCCCGCCCACGGTTTCCTGAATTCCATCGCACCCGCTGAAAAAGAGCGCACGTCACACGCGGGTCGCTGCCCCCGTCAATCACTCCGCTAACGATCGTCGACGGCGCAGCGAAGACAGCTCGCTTCGGCAAGTCCGGTGGGACCCGGGTGTCACCAGGCAGTGTCGCAACAATAGAGAGAAGACTTGTCCGTGTCCGCGCCGTCGAGACAAAAGGCAACAAAATGCAACGTCATCGAGCGTCGGCGCTCTTCGCCGGCTCGTTATCCCACGGCGACGAAAACGACCAGAAGGGTCGCTGTGGCTGGCGGTCCACGATTGGGCCAACCAAATTTAGTAATATTGATTCTGCTTTCATCGAGGGAAATAAGAGATACGTAAGACTGAAAGGTTTGACTGTGTTCGTTTAAATCATTACAAGCTGCCACAATGCTTTCACCGTACCAAACTTGTCGATCGCAACTGACGATAAAAAAAGAAAAGAAAAAAAAAAAGCCAGGACTATAACTTTTTACGTTAGGGCAAACTAAGTCCTGCTCGTGACGTCACTGATGGGAACCGGACGTCACCGAAACGTCTCGGCGCTAATAGTGATTGAGGTCGAGAACTTCGGGGCGTATTTTCGGGATGTCTCCATGTACGTTCTCGGTGCCTTCCGCCGTGCTTTTGACGGCGCGTGCACGCTCGAGGTTCGCGGGACGCCAAAGCTTTATCGAAGCTAGAAAGCTCGCGCTAGAGGCGGGGCAACCGAAGGTTCCCCCTGTCGTTCTTAATTGGGTTTGGATTTTACGGCTGTTCCCCTTTCATCGGGTGATCAACAGTGGATTCTGGATCTATACCAGTCGCCTCCTTTGTGGTTTCCGCTTCCGCCTGGAGCTGTCTGTATACGTTCGCTCAGCTTCACCCGACGCGTGTCCACTGTCGAGCGAAACATACGTGGCCTACTCGGGGGGAACAAAACGTTTATGGCATGTTGCTAGGCGCTCGCGTTGCATACGTGAAACGCGTCCTAGCATCGCGTGACAGCCGGTCACGTGACGTCAATTTGCCCGCTAAATTTAGAGGGGAAACTGAATTTGTGTATGGGCCACGTGGCGTCATTTTCCCCGTTAAATTTAGCGGGGAAACTGAATTGGCGTCGAGGTAACGTAACGGCAATTTTCCCGCTAAATCTAGCGGGGAAACTGAATTTGCGTATGGGTCACGTGACGCGAAGTCGTGTGACGTCATTTTTCCCGCTAAATACAGGGGGAAAACTGAACTGGTGCTAAGGTCACGTGACGTTAATTCTCCCGCTACATCTAGCGGAGAAATTGAAGTCACGTGACGTCACAGGCCCCGGCCTCACGAAATCCGGCTTTACAAAATTCAAGGCAACTAGCCAAAAAAAAAAAAAAGACTCACGTTAAAAAAAAAAAAAAAAAAGGACGACGAAGTGCTTAGAGGGAAGTAAGGCTGGTTCGGACATTTTGGGTTTGACTGTAACCGACTGCAGGGGCCCTAGTCTAGACACTTGGCGAAAAAGTCGGCGAGAAATCCGGCGGCTCCGATTGGCCGGCGCCAAGGTCAAAAAAGTCGGCGAGAAATCCGGCGGCTCCGATTGGCCGGCGCCAAGGTCAAGTACGGCGTTGGCCAATCAGGGCCGCCAGATTTCTCGCCGTCTTTTTCGCCAAGTGTCCAGATTAGGGCCCCAGGTATTAGCCCCGAGAGCGAACACAAGCGTCGCTGTGGTCGGCCTTCCACGATTGGCCGAACGCTGACTATGACGTAAGAAAGGGGATTATCATCGACGGAAATAAGAGGAATGAAAGAACTTTAATTTTGACGGTGTTGGCAGTGTTCCTTTAAGAGCGCAATGATTTCAAGCTTCCACCATGCTATTTACAAACACCATCGAACTTGTTGTTTGCAAGGTAATGACGTAACAAGGGGGAACCATAAGAGGGCGCCACCACAACTTCTCGCCGCTAATAGCGTTGGCTGGTCAGAGAGCACGCTCGCGTCTTCAAGGCAGTAGCACGGCTGAGCGATACGAATTATTCTCCCTTTCGAATTAAGTTCGACCGGAGCCGAAACCTACGATATTCGATAGAGCCAATCATATGCAGCGCCAAAAGAGCCGAGCTCGACCGTCTTTAAAGCGGAAGATCACTCCGCATTCGCCGTGGGTGATTGGTTGGGACGGTTATACCAACCAAACGCTCAAAGACGACCATCGCCATGACGACGTAATTTTGGAGCCGCTCAATCGACCTCCATACGATCGTATACACCGTTGGCCACGGTCGGACTTGGTATGAATCACTGTCGAGACCGGTTATAACGAAACCAGTTATAACGAAATAGTGGCCACAGCGAAGCGATCACGATTTCCCATTCCCTTTCGCACTTCGTTATAACCGAAGTCGGTTATAACGGAATAGCGGATATAGCGAAGTGATTTCCGATTCTCGTTGACTTTGTTATAACCGGTCTCGACAGTATATGTCATATAGCCCAACTGTGATCATGAGGCCACACACGTCTCGGTTCTCGCGAGAAAAGACAACAAAAAACAAACAGGAAACATGGAGACCGACAGGGCGAGGTTGCTTTCAGACAAAAAAAAAAAAAAAAAACCCCGCTGCAGCGATATTACAATCCAACAATGCGCTAATCCTTTTTTTTTTTTTTCGTTCTTTTTTTGGTAAAGAACATTGGCGTCGCGCGACGATAACGCCTTCAACTACCGTTATTATACGAAATACGACCGGTGCGCGCTCGCGCATGAGGTGTGCTGAGGACATTTTCACACTAAGCAAAAGGGCGAATTTCACCGATAGCCGCCAATTATAGCGTCGGCGTGCGCCGGAACAAAAAGTCGGCCTTTATAAACTGAACGAACACCCGACGGTTGTTCGCATAAATCGAGGTCGCGCTTACATTTCCAAACGTATAATGCAATATCTGCCGCGAGCACATAACGCGTCCGAAACGCCAGTATAGGGCCGCAACACTCGCGCAAAGCATAACTCGAACAGACCCCGTCAAACGTGCACTGCAACGCGCAACCTTTCGGAAAATTATATAGCACCTCGCTTACGAATCGTGGAGATATACGCACGGTCGAACTATAGAATGCTCCGGCGTTATACAGCCTATCGGGTGCAATTGACCGGCAGAAATCATCGTTCACAGGCGTATCGGGGGCAAACCTTTATAACGGCGTGTAATATGATACTGCAGTGTTTTCGAGACTGCTGGTCCACGACCCCCAAGGGGGGTGGGGGTGGAGGGTTGCGAAAGGTTTAACGCCGGATCGCCAACGGATCTCGGGAGCTTGAAAAACGAATTTGGCTTCTCTGCATGCGGTGACGTCATCGATCAAAACAAAGAATACGGGTCGAAGCTGCGACTGGCGGCGCGTCCAAACTCTGCACTCGCTTTGAGAAACTGTGCTCTAAGAAACAAACTCTCTTTGGCCATTAGAAACAGTAATTCCACGCTAACATCCGAATAATAATTAGGGTTGTGTGGATATTTATACACCGTGTATAGTTGGTCAGCCATTTCAAAGTTGCGACGAGTCACTCGCTGTAGATGAGCCATTTAGCCAGTGCAGTATACAAACGCTAGCCTGGGGTCTTTAACGTGCACCACGTAGTAGTGATACACGATCGCACCGGCCGGTACGATGCTCATCCAGATCGAAACGGGCAAGAGTGGGGATTGAACCCAGGATCTCTGGGTTCTGCAGCGCGAGCTTTCGCTCCACGTGCTCCGAGCTGGTGTGCGCTAGCCCACTCGGCCACCGATCTCCCCCCAACATCCGTATTTTTTTATGGTGTTTATAGCTTAATTGATTCACTCGGACTAGAGCCATTAACTGACCTACGCTTAGAGTATCGGCACTCTGTTCCCGATATTGTTGTGGACGCCGCCGTCTTGGTGCTTGTGCAGTGCAGACGCAACTGCCGATTGTAATAATTCAAAAGTGCGACTTCCTCAGCATTGGATTCGGTGTTAGAAAGCTCACGCAATATTGCTTCGCTCTGTCGCGAACTGTTTAAACATTTGTGGAGGACGGAAAAGCGTTTCCTGTGATTTCAGATAAAGCTTAAGATAACTGGCAACAATGATTTGAAGCCGCAAGGTCGGTAAGTGTCGTTACTCTGAAGCGTAGCTTATGTAGTCGCACTAACTCGGACTATATTAGCTTTCCATTACAATTTCGGCATTAATTTTGCGTATGACTCGGCCACGTTACATACTGTGACTGGTAAGCCAATTTAAAACTACCATATTTCGAAAACTGCGTTTTCACAATGGTGCCAACTCGGTACTTCGAATCTCATTTCGTACTTCAAAATGACAGTTTCTGACAATTCAACCTGGCCACTTTAATCACTATCATCATCATCTGAAAAATGGCATATGTACCGTACTAATGGCGGCCTTCTGTTTACTGATGAAGGAACAAGTGGAAGACACTCCTAAGCTGACGATTCGAGGCCTATACATTCGAGAAGTTAGCACGTTGTGAAGCAGGAATTGAATGAAAGAGCCGCGTAAGCGTTCATTTCTATAAATCGGGCCCGGTCAATCTGTTAGTAGCACAGAATCGACTTCAAAGCGCCCCTTGATGTATAGAACTTTATCGAAGCGTCTATCCGAGTTGGCGCTTCGTTCTGTATGGTTGCATCTTTGTGGCCATGGACACCGAAAGAGGTGATCGAGAAGGAACTGTATAGTGAAGAGCACAAGCTAGTTTGCCGTCGACTTGCAAAAGTGACTGTGCCCGAAAAAAAGGTTTACTGCCGCCATTAGTACGGCAAAAGTTAAACCGCCATTTCAGCCACCAGATGACACTGAATCTCGGAAAGGTTCTATCGCCACACTGCATAGCCGTACACTGTAAACTGCATTTCATCAACGAGGCTCTTTTTTTCTTTTTTCGCACGGTTACGCGATTATTGCGCCCGGAAAACAGACGGCAGTTGCCGGCAGGCGGAAAAATGCCGAACAAGCCCACCGGAAGTGTAAGCCACTCGAGAGGCGCGAGTACACAACAATGGGCGGACGACAACGGGCCGATGAGAGAGTCGACGACACCCGGTGAGAACGCGACACCGGGGGGCAACACGCTCCACAATGGGTGGAAGTGGAGGCGCGGCCACACACGATCCGGCGCGCCGACAACGACGCGACGGAGATTGTCGAAGCACCCTGTTTACCCGCCGCTCGCCTCTCGGGGCTGACAGCGCGCTGGAAGCTATACGCGGTCGCCGGACCAACCAACGACCTCCCTCTCGTCACCTGACCCCCTACCACGACCTTTTCTCATCTCCTCACCGCGAAGCTGAAAATGCGTTAGAAGCTACCAGGTTCAATGAACCAATTCCAATCACTTGTTTTAGGGGCGAAGCTCCTTAGGGGCTAGCCATGTCCGTAGGTGTCCGTAGCTCCGGCGTCGGGTGCTCGTGCTCCTGCTCGTGAGCTCACGTGCTCACGAGCACGTGAGCACGTGCTCACGTGCACGTGTAGGGAAAAAAAATTATTTTTTTTTTAATGAAAAAAGAAAGATGAAAAAAAAAAAATCTGTTTGCGCAGTCGACAGGATTCGAACCTGTGCGGGGAGACCCCAATGGATTTCTAGACTATTGCCTTAACCACTCGGCCACGACTGCGGGACGAGTAGAGGCTCTGAGATGTGGTAGTAACTCAAGAGCCGGGGATGTCATGGATGAAACGTTGCATGTAGCCGCTCAACATCTATACAGGAGAGGGCGCTGCGGTCAAATGCGTATATAATCGCGTTAAACTTTGCATGCATTGGCTCAACGTTTATAGACGAGAGGGCGCTGCGGTCAAATGCTCAAATGCGTATATAACCACGTTCCATATACCACACATTCTGTTTCTGACATGGATGAAAACGAACGAAAGGCTCGGCATGCTGCGGCTCAGCGTCTACGCAGACAAGCACCACCAGAGCTTCGCCCCAATCAACATCATTCACCACATGGAGATGCGGACAATTTTTTTCTTCAGAAGGTGTTTTTTTTTTATTACTTCGTTTTATGGGAACAGGACGTCTTTCTGACAATGAAGTACGATCAGGACCAATCAGAACGCATCAAAAGTGCACCATCATGATGTTCGTCCTGTCTCCGTATACGTCGCTGAACCAATCATAAACAAAAAAGTCACAACGACTTGCACTTTTTTTTACGCTGTTTGATTGGTTTTATTAGCTCGCAGCCTCGGCTGCGTCTGGAGTTAACCTGAAACGATGGTACGGGCCAACGGGCTCTCTGTGCCAGGATTGAAGAAAGATTATTATTATTATCATTATTATTATCAAGGCGAAAGCCTTTTATGTCTCATCGCTCACTCGACCTTCCAAGTCCTTGAGCAAAAACACGTCGGCGACACGAAAGGTACCAAAACGTTTACGTGACCACTCAGTGGATGACTAAGCGGATTAAGATGATGACTCAGCACATTAAGAGGGATGACTCTGCGAGTAAATCATGTGCCTGTCTTGAATGCATCGGCGCTTGGGCTTTCGCCTTCAAGTCGTTTTAGGGATAACGTAAGAAGAGACCCTGCGAATTTGTTATTATTATTATTGACGTTGATATTTCACCACGTGGTCACACTCCCATGCCCACGCGGTAGACAGCGGAGTCAGGTGACGGAAGGGATGAGCCTGTGATTGGTCCGGAGAGTGTGTACAGCTCCCACCGTGCTGTCACCTTAGGCGGTGAGCTCATGCGCGCAGTAAGCCACACGGAGCGTACAACGACCCCGAAGGAGTCCCGCTGACCCCGAGAGACGGCGAGAGATGGTCGCGTCGCGATAAGGGACAGGGACCACCTTCGGCTAATGAACGTCCGAGGCGTCTACTTTGTTCTTCTTACTCCCCCCCGGGGGGGACTGGAGCGGAGAAAGTGCGCCGAGTAGTAGTAGTAGGCCAGTCCGGCCGCTGCTGGACTGGCTCCTCGCAGTGCCGGTCCGGCACGGCCAAGAAAATAAAACAAGGCGGAGAAGCGAGCGAAAGGAAGGACCGACGATGTGACGCGTGGGAACGCATACATATGCCCTCCATTACGGACGCTCAAACCTATCCCAGTGAACGGAGAGCGAGCGGAATATGCAGATAGCGTACCGGTCCAATTGCACGAAGAGTAATAGTATAGAGAGATTTAGGGAACCGTCTTCGCACATCAGATACGGTGCGATGGCCCTTCCGGTATACGAACTGCGCCTATATGGCAGTCTTCTCCGGTAACGCACATGCGCAGTTCGTATCGGAGGACCTATCGTATACCGTATCGGATGAGCAAAAACGCTTCCCTCAAACTCAAGACCTTATGGATATCGTGAACGACAGGTCTTGGTAATTATGATTTCTGCATAATAGAAGCTTCTTTGCGCGCCGATAAAGCGGGCATTCTTTGAGGTGTGCAGCGTATATGGGAATTTCGTTATGGTGCGAAATTATAAGCGCTCGATCAGCGGTGGTGCGCCGGGCTCATTTTACTTTCTCGTGACGCTGAGTTCACTGCTCGGTTTACTGTCACGAGTCGTCTTATTTCAAACAAGAGCGAAAGGTCACGGTCGCCCGTTTTTCCCGAAAGAGCAAATAGGCCAATCAGGGCCCCGGATTCGCCCCGTGGTTCTACTCAGTGAGGAAATCCCGGTGGGCGCCACAGGGTATGGATTATGTAAGGATACTTGTACGGTGAAACCAGCGTGTTATGTGCCTCGTTTCATGTACCGTATTTTCCGGACTATAGTCCGCACCCGGTGTATAGCCCGCAGGGGCAACTTCAAGGTCAAAAATAAAAGATTTTGCTTAGATAGTCCGCATCCGGTTCATAGTCCGCACTCGGTGCATAGTCCGCACCTGGTGCTTAGTCGACACGAAAATCTTCTCATACGCGGCACACCTTGACATATGACTGCTTTTGTAGCTCACAAAGAAGCTTGTATTATACATAAATCATAACTTACATACTCTTTTAATCACAAAATCCGTCTCGTCTCGTCATAATCAACGATATTGAAAAACAAAATTCCTGTATAGTCCGCACGCGTAGATAGTCCGCACAGCCTGAATTTTCAACTTTTAAACATGTATAGTCCGCGGACTATAGTCCGGAAAATACGGTATTTCGAATAAAGAAAGATTGTCGGTTTATTAATTCTTCCCAGTCTCTTCGTTTTAGTGGGAACGCATCCCAGAAGGCTGTATTCTTATTCGTTGGGTTCCCAACTCACGCACTGACATATCTGACAGCATCACGAATTTCAGGCCAGTTCATCGTTTCACTAGAGAACCGTGCCCACAACGCATTTTTAGGTTGACGACCCACGCCCTGACGTACCTGACAACTTCGCGAGTTTCAGACGAAATTCAAATTGCGCAACGTGTGCAATCATCGAAAAGTTTATTTCCAGAGCTCTTTATCGTTTCACTACAGCGCCTGCAACGTATCCTTGACAGGTTATGTATTCCGTTACGATGGGACCGACGAGGACGCAACGAGCCACTTCAATACCATGCTAGTCTTGTCACGTGACCTTCGGTTGAGGCAGAGCCACGTGCGGAGCGCCTTGGCGCGTCCGCTGCGATGATCAAACGCAAGGGGAAGCGGCGTCGAGCTTTCGACCGAGTGCTTGCTCAGACTATCGGGAGATGGCGCCACCAGCACGACTCCGCCGTCGTCTGCGCGTCAGAGCCCGGCGTTTCAAAACGTCGAGGATGTCGCGCCGATTCCTCGCAGGAAGGGCAACTACGACTCGAAATTGTACACGGTAAAACCGTCCGCTAAAATACATCCTCGACGCGAGGTTGAGCTCGTTATGTAGAGGCGGCCATTTTTCCGGCTGACTAGAAAGCGAGCCCCTGGATGCGTAACAGCCTGTACGTGTGTACGCGGAAAAATTTTCTTCTTCCTTTTGCAGGGTCGCGAAGGGAAGGAATTCAATTTTCTCCGCGGAAGCGAGACAGATGCCTTTTGGATGGATCACATCGCCAAGGGTGCCTTCTGCGCGCCTGCGGCCGCGAGCAATCGCGGAGCGACTTTCTCGAAAACGGGAGTCTGGACGCAGAGCACACACAGAGCACAGACTGAAACATCTGCGGGAAATATTCTCAGAAATTATACCGGATGATACACAGTAATGGAACTCCTATACTATACCCGATGTGGTAGTGGAAGTCACAACAACTTCCCTGTCCACCCCCCCCCCCCCTCCTTTCCCCCCACAAAAACAGCAAAATATTTTTTTATTTTTTTTTTTTTTTTATTTTGTGTTACATGGAAAAAAATCAACTTGTGTGGTACTCATTACAAGTAATCAATATTATTTCAATCTATTACTATTTGGGGTAATTTTCTAATCTTGACTACATTTATTAGGAAGTAATCGCGAGAGTAGTTTCGTTACTTTTGGAAGTACTAAAATTGCTTGTAACCGTTGGTACTCTGTTTTCTTCACTTTCTACTGGAGCTGTTTGTTTCTAAAGTTTCCTACCCAGAAATCCCCGAACCGAGCGTCAGGCGGGAATATATAGTGTACTAAAATTTGTATATTAAGATGATAACCAATGATAAGTAGTTTCTAGTTCGGGAATTCTAATCCAATGATGAACGGTACAAAGGGTCCGTTTTCGAACCGGCAGAAAAATCTGTCGTTTTAAAAATCTGACGTAATCGGAAAAGTAACGGTTACTTTTTTTAATCGAGTAATTTGATTGAATGCTTTTTAATCAATAGTAATTGTAATTACAATATGTAACTTTTTTCGAGTAACGTGTACAGGACTGGAAAAGATCTACCTTTCGGTGGGATCAATGCAAATGTTCAGGCCAAATTTGCTCATATACTAGCTTCATATACTAGCCTGTTCATATACCGGGAAATGTTCAGGCCCAACTATACTCTGTTTCATACTTAGTGTGCAACACTGTCAAAGCTACTGGCACGAGCATGGGGCTTGATCTCGTTGATCATTTGCACGTGCTCTCGCGCAAACAAAACAATAGATGAAGCCACGCGCTCGCGCCAGTAACTTTGACAGCGTTGCACACTAAGAATGAAACAGAGTATAGTTCATACACTAACTTGTTCATATATATACCTTGGAAAAACCATCGCTTACATAAATTAAATAAATAAATAACAAGAGACAGGTCTCTAATTCTGACCATTACGAAGAGAGAAAGGGGGAACGGTTTTTAACATAAAATGCCGCGATATGTATGCCGAAAAAGCGAAGACGTCAAACAGAGACTAGAGTCGGTGAAAGGTTAAGAGTAAAGTGGAAGCCCCTCCCACCTCTCTCCACTTTAGCAGAGCGAAGGCTGGAGAGGGGGCGACATCCTCTCCAGCGTTCGCTCTGCTAAAGTGAAGAGAGAGGAGGGAGGAGCATCCACTTTACTCATAACCTGTAGTTAAAAGCACGAATTTTCTCCATATAGTATTTGTCGTTGTGCCTTTCAAGAAACACAGAGAACCACGGTTATTTATTTCCTTAATTACTCGAATTGCAATGGAAGTTCCCTCACTAAAAATCAAAGAAGAAATCTTGGTTTTCAGTATAGTTATGAAAAAAAAAGCCAAGAAAATAGGTGTGAAAAAAAAGGACTTTAAAATATTTATTTTAAATGGTACGATTCAGGTAAAATGATACTCGAACATGCTTCTAAATCAATCAATTTTTACGGTTTTAAGCGATTTCCTAAATTCGTTCGCCAACGTTTTTTCAGGTAAACAAAACAAACAAAAACTTGCAATCCGCGTAAATGTAATTTCTTTTGGGAGACTCGAAGAGGGCAACCTCCCTAGATACGATTATAATGCAATTAATGCAAAGGTGCAAGCGAGCTGGACAAGCATGACAGTAATAATCCTTAGAGAAGAATTATATGGAAGCTCCCTAGACACGCCGCTGCCGACACACAGCGAGTCAAGGACGGCGGGTGGCCGAGTGTTCTCTCCACGAAGACTGTGTCATTCACACGCCAAGAGGCGGGTTCCTGGAACCAACAACTGCTACGATCGCTGACGGGTTAAGAAATTCGGGGCTTTCCTTATCATCACGTCTATCGCCTCGTGACTGGGTCTTTGCCGTCCTTGTCAGCTAACTCGGCAATCTGATTGGTTGAGGAGCGATAATAAGACGCGCGAGACTCGCCGCTTTCCACGCGTCTTGACCAATCAGACAGATATAACGTATAGGGTGTCCCCCCCCCCGCCCCCACCCCCTCCCCCCGCCCACCCCGAAAAAAAAAATTACATTGTGTTCTTTTTCTTTTTACTTCAAAAATAAACTACGCATCGTGAATGCTCATTCTCCGCCCAAATACGCTAGAGGCCTGACCGGAATGCCAAAGTTTCGGCACTAACCGTTATCTTATTCAAAGGTTACCAGAGATTTTCTGAAATTTTCGAGGGGAAAATGGCGACCGACAGAGCATATAGCCAGTTACCGAAAGCGGGCCAAAATGGGCCCCATTTTCGCGTTTAAAACTTCACAAAAACACTCACAACGTTCGAACGAGATGACGGTTATAGTATTGAAACTTTTGTATATCTGGTTCGGACCGCTGGCGCTATACATTTTGGGCGGGAAATGGGCTTTCGGGAATGCATAGTATTTTTGTTTGTTTTTTTGCACTTTGTGCAATCGGAAATGGAAAGAAACCAAATTTCTGGCTACGCAGTTCGCGTCGCCGACCCCACGCGAGACCCATTTCAAAGGTCCGTCGAGCAACATTGGCGATCGCCATTTGATGGGCGGCACAAAGCGCGCGTGACTGGATGGATCCGATTCCCCGCCGAACGCTGACGCGGCACTCGGTTTCCAATACGAGCCGAGCCGACTTCACGCCGAACGCGGACGCCTATTAGGCCTCGTGCCCAATACATGCTCAGAGTATGCGAGCGAGCGATGGAGGAGAGCTCGGATAATTGGCGCCAGTAGCTACCCAGAGAGGGCGCGCATATTTTAGAAAAGAGGCTATTGTGCGTCAGGGACGGCGGACGGAGGGAGGCCAACCATTCTCTCCTCGAACATTGTATCACAGTCGAGATGGCGTACATCGGGGCGAACGGGGGCGCCTTGAGCAACCAACCGCTGACAAAAGCGAGGCAAGAAAAAAAAAAAAATCAATCTTGGAGACACGTTTACATGAAGACGGTCAACGAGGGGAACGGACGTGTGTCGACTAGGCTTGCTATGCGGGACGTAAGTTCGGCTTCTTTTGCAGGGGTTGTGGTGACGTTAGAACGCCGAGTTCTGATTGGCCCTGATTGAAGGATAGTGGGTAGACTTCGAGGCAGCTTGCTCTGAGGTCTGCCCACGCACCTTCAACCAGAGCCAATCGGAGCCCGGCGTTCTAACGTCACCACAACCCCTGCAAAAGAAGAGGACGATACTTGCGCTCCGCGTATACGCCAGCAGCCCCAGCGTTGTTGAGACGACAAACCCGAGCTCTGGTTGGAACATGGAGGTAGGAGGCTTCTGGAGGCGACGTGACGCTGTGGAGGGACGCGCTTTCAACGATCAGCAAAACCTAGAGACGCTATTGGACGAAAACGAGAGCTGACTCGGTGCCATCGCTGCTTTGGTCACCGTCCGAGGATCCTCCCGAGGGTGACCAAAGCAGCGGTTGGCACCGAGTCAGCTCTCCTTTTCGTTTGGTCACCCTCCAAAGACCCTCCCGGGGGTGACCAAAGCAGCTGGTGGCGTCTCTTGGTTTTGGTCAACGTTGGGGGCGTGTCCCTGCGTGGCGTCATGTCGCCTCCAGAAGCTTCCTACCTCCATGGGTTGGAACGATCAGCGGGTATAGACGCCAAGCTGCCTTTGTCTCCACAGGACTCGTCGAAGGCGGTCGAATCCGAGCGCCAAACGCCGGACGCCGGCGTTCCGGGTTCTAACGCGTTCGACCAGCACAGCAGAGACAAAGGCAGCCTTTGTCTCCCCTGCACTCCTCGAACGCGGAACGCCGGCGTCCGGCGTTCGACGAGTGCGGCGCACACAAAGAGGGAGAAGCTTCGGATGACCTGGATACCTTGGAAAGTAAACACCGAAGGGAGCGTCCCAACAACACGACGTATAAGAAGACTCGAATATCGGACAACTACCGAACCATATCACGGACGAGTAAACGGCTTACTAAGCTGACCGCTTAAGGCCCGTTCACACTCTTGCGACCTCTTAAACCTGGGTTGCATAAAACATCTTAAACCAGAGGACACACTGGCGTCATCTATTGGGTAGCAGTGTAAACTCGGCGGTCCGGCATATTTTTTTATTTCTCTCGCGCATTATCTTTTCTTTCTTGGCTCGAAAAACTTTTGTCAATGTTATAAATGAGCCTTTCTATGGGTATTGCGCACATTTGACCTCGGAAATCCCGCAAAACCTTCGCTCTTGTGAAATGCAGTTCCAGGGTCACCGCGTAGATGGCGCCACAATGCCAGTGTGTCCTCTGGTTTAAGAAGTTTTAAGGAACCCAGGTTTAAGAGGTCGCAAGAGTGTGAACGGGCCTTTAGTCACGCCACTCTAGTTCAGTCGACTCTACTAAACACTGACCCATCGTGCAAGATCGACTCGTCCGTAAACGGTGGCCTCCGGTCGATTAATCTTGGATCGCTCGGTCTACTAATCGTTGAGAAGATTGATCTTGCCGCAAACGTAAGCGTATCTTCTCTTGCGGTCCGCCCTTATCTCAGGTATCTCACGGTGATTGATGATGTACTCGGGCGAGATGAAGTGGAGAAGACGACTTTGGCAGTGCAGCGACAGACGCGGAGCTTGCAACGAAGCATCCGCCCTGCTGCTACTCATTAAAAAATAAATAAAGAAAAACTTTTTTTTTTTAATGATTTTGCGAAGGGACCGTTTTTGACCGACGTACTAGTGCTCGAAGTGTTTAAGGTGTCCGTTTTCTTATCATTATATCGTATTACTCTGGCCTTTATAAAACAGAAACGGCGCTGAAGTGCGACGATATATAGTCCAGTTATCTCGTGACTAAAGGTAGCTGAGAGAACGTCCGAACGTGACGTCATTACCGCGAAGACGAGTTGATTGGTCAAAATACTTTTTGTTCTCTCGGTATTTTTTTTTTTTTTTTTCTATTTGCGAGAAGCAGATATCTAAGACGGCGGCTTCTGCTATCTCACCTGACGTCCGGACGCAGACGACGTTACGAGCTGACTGAGGGAAGCCAGTAAGTAGTGCCAAACGTGCGTCGTCACGGTTGCCGCTGGGATAAGCGTGCCAAATAATACCCAGTGACTTTTAAAGCGGACGCTTGTCCCATTAAGCGAAAAAGCGGCGGGGTTGTGCCCGAAAGATGGTCACACCCACACGTCATCAAGCGCGCACCTCTGAAATAAAGCACAAAGAAAAGCACAGCAACGCGGATGCTTCGTCACGGAAGCCGCCATGAAGCCGGCAGGGTTTGCCGCACCTGCGCAGTGGGGGAGCGTGATGTCACCGCCGGAGCGACGTGTGCGAAAGGAAGACGCGGCGCGCTTCTTGTAGGAATGCGAAAGCATTCCTACACGTAAGCAGTCTTAAAGGGCAACTCCGGTCCATAGTTTCGATTGTGGGATTACGACTGTTTTTAGCGCAGTCAGCATCCCTGCATTACAAGGTGTATTTTTTTTTTTTTTTTTCTCGGTATTGTGCGTAGTTTTAAAGATATCGACACCTCAAAGTTTCGTTTGGGGAGCGGTCGACAAAACCGAAACTAGCCGCTCGAGATGGCGGATTTCCAGGCAACAATGGAAATCCGCCGTTAGGCGAACGTGACGTCATGGTCGTTCTCGTTCAACGAGTACGCGGTCCAAGCGGCAACAACTTCTGTTGCGCTAGCCGTTTAAAGATAAAAGGTAAGCTGTTTCGTTTGTATACGTGGTAGATATCTAGCATATGTAGCAAGAGTTAGTGCGTATATCCAAAAGCTAGCGACTAGCAGGAGAGTGAACTCATTCGGTGCCAGTGTAGGACGCCGATCTCACTACCCCTCCGCTTCGACTACGGTAGTGGTTATGGCGTACTCCAAAATCAATACCGTAGTCGTTCATTTCGCCAAAACGGCGTAAGTAACTTTCTGCGGCAAAATACCCTGATTGTTTTGTTGTTCGTTGTATGAGCGGTGGAACGCGCGCGCGGCAGGCGTTGATTAACTTGTACCCGGGGGCCGTCGCCGCGCGTGCGCTCGTCCGTACTCGTCTGTGGGCCTAAATTGTCATCGGGGCTCCGTGGATGGAGTGGCATTGCTCTACGGCGCGCTGCCAGTGACGCACAGTACTCGGGGGACCGTCGCCGTGCGCCCGCTTGTGCGTACTCGTACCTAAGCCTCTTGCTTTCGCGCTGGGGGTCAGTCCCAGACACGAAGCTTGGGAGCTCTCCGGCGCGGGCCGAGGCGTCCGAACACGCGTGTGCTAAGCTGTATACGCTTGGTTTTTCGAGTGTTTTTTTCCTGAGGCGCGTGAAAGGCGAATTTGTAAGCTACGATACTAATTTACCACATAGGTTCGTCTACCTAGGTGGTGGATCTAGTTTGTGAAAATATCAAAGAAAAGGCTTGCCGCACTCAAAGGTTACAAAAACAAAACAAAAAACTTGTGATTGGAGCTAGTTAGTGGTTGTAGTCTACATGCCCACCATGCCAACCATTCTCCATTCAACGGAGCGTGAATGCTCCATGTTGAACACTGCACTTGACAATGACTGCTTTATTGATCTGAATACTTTTATCATGTTTACCTTTTGTGTACGACATGCCACCTAGTAATGCGAAGTTCATTGCTATGTTGACTGCACATTTTATCTTACATCTTCACTGTGGTTCGGCTGGAATCATCATTTTCGCTAATTTAATGCAGGACATATATCGACAACCCACAAATGTTGCTTTTTTTTTTAATCTCTGCCTCCTTTCTCCATGTGAGATAAATAAAGCATTTGATTTTGAATCCCCGCATCAAGGTCGTGTGCCGATTTCTAAACTGAGCGGGCCTTTCTTGTTTTTTTCTTCAGCAGACACGTTGTTTAGTGAAGACATCGAAGACGACGATAGCTGGTGCCGCAACGGTTAACCCATATGCACATGACCCACTGCCATCTGTTGACGAAGCTCGCAGGGAGAGTGCTTCTGTCTGATACCACGATGCGGGCGAGTGCGCACCGAGTTGCTCGCTAAAACGAGCCTTGGTGTCCCCACAAGCAAATAAACAAAAGGTTATACCGAAGTTACACGGGCTAAAAATAAAAGCAACGGCTAAACACGCCAATCACCAGCCGAAGTAGCGGCGGAAGCGTCTCAAAGAAGCGCACTTTACGCTACTCGACCGCGCAACGGGTAAGCCCATCCGGACCGGGGAAAAAAAAAAAGAACGACCATGACGTCACGGCCCAAGGTTGCTTTAGCGATCGGTGACCCGCTGGCGGCCCGCTAAGGAGCGGCTGCTCGCAGCGGGTCGCATTTTTATTATCGAATTAGTTGGGAATGCGGCGTCCCCCTGCAGTAATATTTTGGCTGGGGTCGTATTTTGTGTCACTAAAGCGATACCAGTAAATTTTTTTCCTTTTGAATTTTGGCCGGAGTTGCCCTTTAAGTAAGTGTCTGTGCATAATCTATGTGAGGTGACCCTGGCACATTGTCGATCATTTTTTATGCGTGGTTATTTTTATGCGTGATTTCTTTTATGCGTATTTTTTTTTTTAACCGTGTACTTGAAAGAATTCTGACAATATTACCAGCGACCATTCGCCATAGTTTGTGCGTACTGTGAAATCGAAAATACTGTAGAACCTGGGCCGGCATGCTAGAAACAGCCTCTCAGCTGAAACTGGGTAACGAAAAGCACAGGCTGGGGCGCGCGAGCGTCTTGAGACGCGGTTTGAGTCCCGCTCAACTCGTGCTCTGGCTTTGGCAGTGCTTTGTTTCACCCAATCTCAGCCGAGACGCTGTTTCTGCTAAGCTGGACCTGTAGTTTATAGACCTTTCAAAAAATAAAAAAAGGACTCCTGGCCGGTTTTATTTTGTGTTCGTGCGTACGGCGCGCGATTCGCAGGGCTGAGGACTCGCACGCTGGGCTGAGGACTCGTATATATTGGAATGGGGTATAGTCGACACCGTGCATGACGTTTTGGTCCTTTTCTGACGGTTTATAACTTTTGTTCTATGCATCCTACAGTCATAAAGTTAATGTCGAATTAAAGAACTGTTTTTCAACTAGGGCTGAACGGAGTATAAAGCTTGCTTCACACATTTACGACTGACTGGGTTCAACCGCGCTACGACCGCTTGCGACGGCTTTCGACGCGACCGACGAGATAACACAAACTAGCACCATCCATCGGGTAGCCCCGCAACACCGCAGACCTGCGCATATTTTACGCTTCATTCTTTCACGCATAAGACCTTGAAATAATTTTGACAATGCTATAAGAGACCGTTTCTCGTGGACAGCGCGTAGATTTGATCTCGTAAATAGCGCAAGACCTTCACACCATAGATGACGGCAGTACTGTGTTCTCCAAGCGTTCGCAAGCACTCGCAACACATTCAGTCGAGGCCCGTTCAAACACCCGCGTTTGCTTACGATCGAGTTGTTGCGAACTCTCGCGACGACAGAACACACTGGCACGCTGGCGCCATCTATGAGATGGCCCCGGAACTGCATTTCACTATACTTCGTTTCACCTTATGTGCGAGCGAAGGCAAAACTGGAAGCGCGAGCACGGAAGCTCCGTACGTTCAGGCTTTGCTCGAGCGCGCGAGCTGGGGAGAAATGCAAAAAGCGCTGGTCTCGCGCTTAGCTTTGGCTTCGCTCGCCGATAAAGTGAAACGAAGTATAGACCTTTCCAATGTTTACAAAATCACAGTCCAGCGTGCGATCTTCACAGTCCAGCACGTGCGTGTTCGTCGCTTCGGAAAGCGAGCAAAGAACGCGCCATACGCACGAACACTCAAAATGGCACCGGCCACACGCTCTTTTTTAGAATGGTCTATAGACCGAAGGTTTTACGGTATCTGCGAGATTAAACGCACAAGCACTAACTATGGGAAATTTTCGTTTATAACAATGTCAAAAGGTTTTCGAACCAAAAAAATAAAATGATGCGAGAAAAAAAATAGGATATGTACGGAAATGCCAAGTGTTCCACGGCTGCCCGATAGATGGTGCCAGTGTATTCTCTCGTCCAAAGCCAGTTACACTAAGTGTGATATCTCGCGCTGTACACACGAGGGCGCCACCGCGATGGTAAATAAACAGACGACGAAGACGATGCCTGACTGGACCAGTCAGTGCGGTCTACGTCCTCGATTTGGAATGTTGTCCCTGACCTTGACTCGGGCGATGTGCCTGGCGTGGATTATCACAACTGGCGACGAGCGATAAAGAACGGTCGCGCACGTCTTACCTGTTTGTCCTGCATCAACTTCAGCAGCCATGCCTGTCATCGGGAAGGTGGAACCGTTCGACTCGGCTACGTCGGATTGGGCCGAGTATCGCGAACGGGTAGAATTATACTTCGCCGTGAACGACATTGCTGCAACGAAGAGGACTGCCGTGTTTCTGACGTGCTGCGGGTCAGAAACTTACTCGCTGCTGCGGAGCCTGCTCGCCCCTACGAAGCCTGCCGAAGCAACATTGGCTGCGATTTTCGAAGCTTTGAACAAGCACTACTCGCCGAGGGTATCGGAGGTGGTGGCCAGCTTCAAGTTTTTTTCTCGGCATCGGCGGGACGAAGAGCCTGTCAACGATTACATCGCATCGCTGAAGACGCTTGCCGAAGACTGCAAGTTCGCAACGTTTCGGGAGCGCATGCTACGGGACCAAATCGTGAGCGGAATCAACGACGTCGCGATGCAGACTCGCCTGCTGGAAACGGCCGAGTTGGACTTTGAGACCGCGAGGAACACCGTAATCGCCATGGAGGCTGCCAGGAAAGATTCCCGTGCATTACGTGCTCAGCTGGCTCAAGCGACACCCGTGCAGGCCGGGGAGTCTGCGAATGTTGTCAAGACTAAGCCCACCAAACAGCGGGCAAGTGGTTCTTGCTTCCGCTGTGGGGGTAATCATCTAGCACACCAATGTCGTCACGAGGGCAGCGTCTGTTTCAAGTGTGAGCAGAGAGGGCATTTGGCTCGGGTATGCAGATCCAATACATGTCAAACGGAAAAGGCGAGACCCAGGAGTGGATCGAGACCTGTCCACAACGTGGATGACGAGTTGGCAGCGCCGGAATCCAAACCAGGAACGCAGGAGGCGTACGACCTTTGGGCGCTTCAAGCGGCCGGACCAGAGCCAATGCGAGTCGAAGTTGCCGTCAACGGAGTGACATTGAACGTGGAGTTGGATACCGGTGCCAGCGTGTCAACCATTAGCGAGAGGAAGTTTACGGAGCTGTTTCCTTCGGCGACGCTGGAGCCATCGGACGTCCAGTTAAGAAGTTTTTTTGGCTTTTTGGCGACATGAAGCCTGTGGTGGGCAAGCTTGAGGCAACCGTGAAGCTGGGCCAGAACGAGCGCGTTCTGCCCTTGTTCGTCGTAAAGGGCCCGTGTCCTACGCTTTTCGGAAGAAGCTGGATGAGGGAATTCAAGCTAGGAATCGTCAAGCCAGAAGTCGTCAACGCTGCGACGTCCGTGGAGGAAGCGGTGAGCCAGTTCCATGAAGTATTTTCGGAAGGACTGGGTACCTTTGATGGCGTGTCCGCCCAGATTACCGTACAGGAGGGTGCTAAACCAAGATTTTTCAAGCCGCGAGTCGTCCCGTTCGCGTTACGAGACAGAGTTGCAGAGGATGGAGCGCGAGGGCGTCATTCGACCAGTGAAGACGTCCGAATGGGCTGCGCCCATCGTTCCCGTAGTGAAGCGGGATGGCCGTGTTCGCCTGTGTGGCGACTTCAAGATAACAGTCAACCCTGTGACGGTGCTCGAGTCGCACCCGATCCCTCGCATCGAAGAGCTGTTCGCAAGGCTAACGGGGGGAGTCAAGTTTACGAAGCTCGATCTGAAAGATGCATACCAGCAGGTCAAGTTGCACGAAGACTCGCAATAGTTTGTTACCATTAACACCCCGAAGGGTTTGTATCAATTTACCAGACTTCCGTTTGGGGTGTCGTCAGCTCCAGCTTTGTTTCAACGCGCGATGGAGAACCTCCTACATGACCTTGATCATGTCACAGTATACTTTGACGATATACTCGTGACCGGTACCAACGACAGCAACTATTGGGCAAATGTGTGCCAGGTCCTGGAGCGACTGAAGAAAGCTGGACTGCGGCTGAAGCTGTCCAAATGCGTGTTTATGGCGGCCAAGGTGGAGTATCTGGGGCACATCATCAGCTCAGCTGGTCTTCAGCCAAATCCAACCAAAACAGAAGCCGTTTTGGCGGCACCAGTGCCTCGGAGTGTGAAGGAACTGCAAAGCTACTTGGGCTTGATCAACTTTTATAGAAGGTTCATTCCAAATCTGTCGGATGTGTTGTATCCTTTGAACCGCTTGCTGGGGGCAGGAGCCCGCTGGTGTTGGACATCTCAAGAAGAGCAAGCATTCCAGAGAAGTAAAAAGCTGCTGGCATCTGCTGGAGTGTTAGCACATTTCGACCCTGCAAGGCCGACAGTGCTGATCACAGATGCCTCACCGTGTGGACTAGGAGCCGTCTTGGCACAGCGAGAAGCGTCGGGGGAGGAGCGACCCATTGCTTTTGCATCTCGAAGCCTTGCAGCTGCGGAAAAAAACTACAGCCAGCTGGACAAAGAAGCGTTAGGCCTCGTGTTCGGAGTAACGAAATTCAGGCAATACCTGTGGGGCCGACCATTTGAAGCCATCACAGATCACAAGCCGCTACTGGGCCTGCTCGCGTCGGACAAGCCTGTTCCAGAGTCATGCTCTCCAAGGGTGCTGCGATGGGCCGTGCTGTTGTCTGGGTACCGCTATAAACTGAGCTACCGGCCTGGTAGCCATATCGCACATGCGGACGGACTGAGCCGCCTGCCACTGCCAACAACAGATTTTCCCGTGGACTGCCCTGCTGAAGTCTTCATGCTGGCAGAGTTGTACCCACGTGTGCTGTCGTCAACAGCTGTCGCTGAGGCCACCGCCCGAGACCCAGTGGTTTCACGAGTGAGAGAGGCCTTGTGGACTGGCCGCCGGTCGGATTTGGGACCAGAGGAAAAACCGTACGAGACGCGGTTCACAGAGATGAGTGTACAAGGCAACTGTGTGCTCTGGGGCAACCGTGTGTTGGTTCCTGCATCTCTCCAACGCGACGTCCTGAGGATTCTTCACGAAAGCCATCCAGGGATATCCAAGATGAAGGCTGTAGCGCGGAGCCATGTGTGGTGGCCTAAGATAGACGATGATATTGTTGCGGCTGTGCAAGAGTGTCCCACCTGTCAGGAGCAGCAGCGAGCATCACGGCCAATACCCGTCATACCATGGCCGTTACCAGACAGACCCTGGTCGAGACTTCATGTCGACTACGCAGGGCCTTACCGCAACACTTATTTTTTTATTGCAGCGGATGCATTTTCCAGGTGGATTGACGTGTTTCCGGTTTCAACTCCGTCTGCGGAGGCCACCATCACGTGTGTGCGAGCCATGTTTGCAAACCAGGGGTTGCCGGACATTGTGGTATCAGACAATGGTCCAGCGTTTGCGAGCGACATGTATGCCACATTTTTGAAGAAGAATGGAGAAAGACGAATACTGGTACCACCGTACCACCCAGCGTCTAATGGCGCTGCAGAGCGGGCAGTTCAGACTGTAAAAAGGAAGTTGCAGAAGGCTGGACCGGGGGACCTTCGTACACAAATTGCGCGAATGTTGATCACTTACAGGTCGACGCCACATGAAGTCACGGGTTGCAGCCCCGCCGAGTTACTGCTGGGACGAAAAATGAAGACTGCGATGGACCTGCTTCGACCTGACCTGAGGACCACGGTGCAGCAGAAGCAGCTTCAGCAGAAAATCAGATGTGACAAAGGAACAAAACCTCGGATTCAAGCACAGCCTGGGCCCGTTTGCTCGAAGCTGGTTAACTCTAACCGCGGTTAAAAGTTAACCGCGTTTCCCTACCTAGGTACCTCCGAGTACCTAGCCGCGTTCGACAAAAACTCGATGCGCAATTTCTCCGTGTTTTATTATGATGCGGTAGCTCCCGCCACCTGCCGGTCGAAACAAACAAAAAACCTTTTAAGAAACTTTTTTTACTAGTTTTGTCTTTATTAAGAAAAATAAAACCGACATCTTATCGTAGTGTTTCTTTTTATGCTTAAAATATATGTATATACTTTAAAAAATCATAACTATTTTGATGCATTTATTATTTCGCCAAACACAGCATAAGTTTGCAGCGCTGATTTCGGATCTGGCAACGGCCTTTATAGATTTGTTGTTTTGTTCTTGTATCTTGCAACGCACGTTTCCCCGCGCTTTAGTTATCAGCTGATTTTCGCTGTTTGTCTTCTCTGCCGTTTGCCCAACCGACCCTCTGACTCGCCCGACGACTGACTGACAACTGATTTGCGGACGGGTTGACGAAGATAAGGGACGCAATGTCGACTGTGACGCGACGCCGACGTCGAAGAGAGCCCGTGTTCGCCCAGTACGCTGTTGTGATGATGGGACGGCAGCGTGTGTTCCGTGACCGCCTGCACCCTTTGGAGGGGTTCGACGAGGACGAACTGCAGGAGCGCTTTCGATTCGGTCGCGCGGGCGTTGTGTTCTTCGCCGACACATTGCGCCCGGACTTAGAGCGGCCGACGCCTCGCAGCCGTGCCCTCTCTGCAGAGCAGCAGGTCGTTGTCGCCCTGTAGTTCTACGCCACGGAGAACTTCCTCATCACCGCAGGGGACTACAACCCTGTGCACGTCTCCACTGCTTCGCGGACTGTGAGGCGGGTGACTGGCCTTGTCACGTCGTGCCTGAGACTTTATAGGGTAAGTGGTGTGGAGCATCTCCTGGCGCGTCCCCATACTAGGCGCATGTGCATGCAAGTTTTCCGAGAAGGACGCCTGGGCCTAGATTGCTCGATGAGCAATCACCATTATTTCAGAAGAGTAACCCTTTGTATAGAAATTTTGGTGCGTGAATACCCGAGTTCGTTGAGGGGGGTCTTCTCAGTACACCTATTCTGCAATTTATTTACGGCGCACCACCTGTGCAATGACCCTTCAGTTTTTGTTTCTTAAGCTGTAGACTTGCTAGCATGAATATCTGCCAGCGTATCGATCCCCCCCGTATACTGGTACCTCCCTAAAGGAACATTAATAGTGTTGCTTCAGCACTCGATATTTGTTTTCTGGTTATGAGCGTGACATGCAGACCAGTGAACTGAGCAGTAAAATTACACGAACCAACTGGAGTGTACAAATTGACTCCCTTAGTACCTATTATTGGTGCAGGTGCAAATGCAACTAAACTACAAATAAAGGAGGAGTGCAGATATTTATAAACAGCCTGGTTTCTACACTCCCAACTATGCACTTGGCGCTACTGAGCTAGTCTTGCGGCTGCTGAGTACTGTCATTCTGCAGACAAAGTTTTTATTGCTCGCTATTGATGGAGATGAATGATAGGTGTGTTATTTCTAAGCATGTGATCACAACAACAATACCATGGCTGTTTATGTCATAGTGCTACAGACTGACTCAAACTCATGTACAATGCAGGTGGCCAGGTGAAGCTGAGGGTCATGCCTTGCAACAGGCCTTCTTTGAGGTCGGTGGGTTTCCTTCGGTCGCAGGTGCTGTTGATGCCTGGAAGCACCCACGACTCTAGGATATTCACCGAGGGCTCGGCGTCAGGCAAGCGGGCCAATGGCGTCTACGATGGTCTACTGCTTGGAGATAGCGGCTACACCCGGCAAGCCATGACTGATGACGCCCTTCTCTCCGTCATCAGCGGTGGAGGTCGCCTACAATGCCTCGCATAGCACAACGAGGAGCATCGTGGAACGGTAAAGCCAGGCTATGCGTCCTTGTTCGACGCTTCAGGGTTTCGGCACATTGAGGCACCTAAACTTTTTTATATGGTTGTGCCTGCTTTTTACATTTGTTGCCATTTTTATGTTCTTGCACAGAAGGCTACGGCTGCTCAGAAGCAAGGAAAGGAAGGCGTATCTATACTCCACCTTATTTATACTACTGGCTATAACCTACTGCCATAGCCTGTAATGTTTATTCTAAGGTTAGCCAGCTTTGTGGGAATGAAGTAAGTCAATTCACAAAATTCAACCATTTATCAGCTAACTCTATATGTCACATTAATTATTACATTTCATTCGCTCTTTTCTGTTTGAACTCTAGAATAGAAGTTAGAACTTCTCTGAAACATATTTTCCTGTCGGTGCTGTATGACTGGGTTTATTAACCTACAAGTTTTGACTAGAAGTTCATACTTTTCAAACATTAGCAGTTGTTAGAAATGCCTAAATGTAAAGCAATTCTTAGAAGAAAAAAGAAAACAGTCCTTGCGATGTGAAAAAAAAAAAAAAAAAATTACACATTGGCTTAGGCAGGTCTTGTTTTTGGAGTTTGAGTACAGACATATTCAAACATATCCTCTTAAATACTTTTTATCTCAAACTGCATTTTGCTTGCAGGTTCCTGCGAAGAACATTTTCATTATATCAGTGATGGGATTGCTGCGCCATTTGCCCCAAAGTGATCACCCTGCTACATTCTGCTATATTTAACCAAAATGTGAGGAATTGGCTCCAACATAGTGCCAAAACTTAATGTCACTTTAATAATACTGAAAATATAATAGCTCGGGCCTCGCTGCCCGGCCAGACCGTTATGATATGCTTACACAAGTTTTTAGGTTTTCAAAACTTTTGATTATCGTCTCAAATACCATACTATTCGATCACATTTTGTATGAATGACAGACAGTATCTGGAAGTTTCGTAATAATTTTCATGTTGCCTGTTCATTCTGGAGTGTTAGCTAGTGTCGTTGAGTGCGCTTTTCACCGCGCACTGGTATACTCCGCAGCGCACCCTGTGTTAAGGGGAAAGCACTCCTCCAAAGCGAGACGCAGAATTGCAACACAATTCCTGAATACAACTTCGGCTCGTAAATATAAATTGAGAGATCCTGGCGGTACCTCTTTCGAAATCGAGATTTAGTAAGGGTACTTTGGTATTGCAAGAACAATTATATGTGCTCTTATGTATGTTTATTTATTTATGCCAACTCACTTGTTTAGCTATCAATTTTTTATAGATGTGAGTAGATTAGAACTAAATTGACAGGAGCAGTGGACGGAATCTCAGGAAGAACCTGAATGAGTTTGAGGGGTTTGTTTTTAAGTTTCGTTCACATGCCGTTTTCGCTATGAAGTTCTAAAGATAAAATGTAATTTATGTTGATAATCAAATGACAAGTGCTTTGCTTTTTATCTGAATTATAAATTGCAGTTTTATTACAGCCTCTAGAACTTGAAGGAAACATCAGTTTATGTGATCAATGTTATTGTACTATTTCAGTGGCATTCAGTACCTAAAATAACCATTCTAAGCAGTTTGTATTGTCCATCTTCACTCACCTTCTTGTCACCTTGTCATGGTGCTTCTCCATGCAACTGAACACGATAGTTTTGTGTTTGAGGGACTCTGCTGTGCAGTTGATGCTAACAAAGGTTTGAATTTATATGAGAAGGCAATGTAGACATTGACTTTTAGTTGGACAGGCCGAAAAATTAAGCTTGACACAATGTTTGCATTGGTATGAATAAAAATTAATGTGTGCTTATGCTACAGAAGTTCTTTTTGTTGTTCCAAAATTGACTTTTCACTGCTCCAAGAGCTGCGTCAAAATGACTCGGACCAATCACATCACTGGTATCTTTAACGAAATCTGCATATCATTACTATGTTAAAATATTCCAGCAAAAATATGAAATATTAGGCATAATACCATGTTTTCAATGGGCTGGAGCGATGATAGACATCACATGCCGACCTCATTAGATGTTCTTGTTAACCACTTCAAAAGGATTAACAGATCTTGCTCTATTTATCCACTGTGCAGGACGATAGGCCAGCTCAAGCGTAGGTTCCACTGCCTCCATGCTGAGTTGAGGATGCAGCAGAGAGATGCTGTGACATCAGTGTCGCCTGCTGTGTCCTGCACAACCTGGCCAAGACATACCCCTGCAGCATGCCAAGGACTGTCCTCCCAGAAGAGGTTCCCGTCGAGCCCGTGGTGTGTCGTGATGAAAGCAATGAGGCTCGGTACGCCATTGTCAGCCACTTCATCGGTTGAGCGTAAGTATACCAATATATTGCACATGCTGCTTCGCATGGTCTTGATTACCAGTGCATTGTGCTGGCAAGGTACCCCCAATGATGTAAAGTCGTCAAACATTATCTTCTACAACTTATCCTCTGTCATACAATGTTGATATATAAAAATTTTAATACGCTGTACATGCTTTAGTTGTATTTCATCTCACTCAGCGAAGGACTAGGGCCCATAGCAAATATACCACATGGTTTCAAACAGGCTCGTGATTGGACCCGGCGGCCTGTAGCATTGGGCTTTAGTCCATCGTAGGACGAGACGGAGTATAGCAGATCTGAATCCAGAAACCTATTGACAGTTTCCAAGTAAAATTAATTTATTTCCCAGCTGCTGTGTTGGCTTTGTCATATGTAAACAAATACATTCAAATTGAAAATTAAAAACAGCATATGTCAATGTTTACTCTTCTCCTAATTGTTTTTTTTAACAATTTGATTTGCAGTTTTGCACGTTTTTTTTTTTTAGGTTTTTTGCGGTAGTTTTCCCATCCCTATGAGTTGTGCG